>VSMD01064615.1:0-24840 GCA_008750895.1 Mirza zaza | reverse complement strand
GCGGGTCTGCGGCTCCGGGGTGCGGGTCCGAGGCTCCGGGGTGCGGGTCCGAGGCTCCGGGGTGCGGGTCTGCGGCTCCGGGGTGCGGGTCCGAGGCTCCGGGGTGCGGGTCTGCGGCTCCGGGGTGCGGGTCCGAGGCTCCGGGGTGCGGGTCCGAGGCTCCGGGGTGCGGGTCTGCGGCTCCGGGGTGCGGGTCCGAGGCTCCGGGGTGCGGGTCCGAGGCTCCGGGGTGCGGGTCCGAGGCTCTCGGGGTGCGGGTCCGCGGCTCGGCGGGAGGCGGCGATGGAGCGGCTGGAGCTGGCGCAAGGGGCCTGCGTGCGGGTCTGGGGCTCTCGAGCCCCGCGGACCCCTTTTATGCAGGGCTGGGGCGGGAAAGCCCGGAGTCCCGGGCCAGGGAAATTCCCGGAGCCCCGCGTCACGGTGAGTCCGGAAGGCGCCGCCCCCGCGGGGGTGCAGAGCAGGGGGACCGGCCGCTGCCGCCCTGCCTCGCCCTCCCGCTTAACCCCTGCGTGTGCACGCCGGGACTCCGGGATATTTGTTTTCTGTCCCAGATCCCCAGACAGGCCGTGAGTCCCCGCCTGGGAGGAGGGGACTGCAGCCGCTGGGTGACCGCCACGGCGGGCGCTGGGCCGTGCAGGGACTGGCTAATCTTTTCAGGGCAGAGTTTCTTCCCTGGAGGTCATTGCAGTGACCGGCACTGAAGAGTTAAGGTGGCAATGGCAGCCTCGCTGGTCTGGCTCCCCTCTAACCTGAGTTTCGCCAACTTCATCCATCTCTGAAATAAACTCCTTAGAAACACACGTGTCGTCTCAGGTTATCTGTAGGAACGTCCGTCTCCTTCCTGATGTTTTGTAATCTCGAATAAGTCGCAGGCTCTGTGTTCTTCTGCAGCGGAGCGTGGGGCCGGAGCAGACCACTGTCAGGGTTTGCCTCAGTGTTAATTTTAGGGTCAGTGCTGTCATCTCCCATGCTTCCTCTTTTTGAAAACTTGGAATTCCTCACACTTCAGGGATTCCGGGAGCGTCACCCTTTTGTGGTGCGGGAAGCTGTGGTTTGATGGGTGAAAGTGACTGCGGGGCTATATTAAGGGACCCGTTGGGCTCATGAGGTCCAGCTGTTCTAGTGCCGGGCCGGGACAAAGAAAGGTCTTAGGCCCCAGAAGGGGAGTGCCTAACGTGATTTTGCCTGTTTACCTGTCTGAGTGCCAACACGTGTGTCTTTGACATGTGGATACTAGATCTCTAATTTCATGCCATTTCACGTCATCTGTATTTACCTGCATCGTGGGCTTGATTCCATCCAGAGAAATAACTGTCAACGTCCTTTTAGTCCATAAGAATGCCAATAAAGCATTCCACGTCTGTTTAGCTGATGCCTGCTCACTAGGTAACTGACTTTTCACCCTCAATTTCAATGGTTCTTCCCTCGCCCCCACCGCTTTTAAATTAAAGTCCATGTTCTAAGTTGATTCTCCAGGGTGGATACAGACCTCTGGGACATGTGAGCGACTCTGCCACTGCTGGAGGAGGGCTGGGAAGCCACAGCTGGTCTGCCTCGGGAATGGGGTGCTAGCTGGACGCAGAGCTACAGAAACAGCTTGGCAAGGCTGTCAGGGCTGACCCCTCAGCTGCACCACGTACTTGCCCCGTGACCATTGGCAATTTACCTAACCTCTATCTATTCATGTTTTTCCTCTGTCAAAGAGCTTATAATAGTGCCTGCCTCACAGGGTTATTACAAGTATAAAATGTGTACACATTTGTAAAACATCGGCACATATTAAGTGTCATACAAATATTTGTTAAATAAACAAAATAGAAGTAGTGATTTACAATCTTACTGTCACGGACCGAATGTGTCCCCCTCAAATTTCTATACTGAGGCCCTAGCTTCCTATGTGATATCAGGAGGTGAAGCCTTCGGGAGGTAATTAGGTTTAGATGAAGTCATGAAGGCAGGGCCCCCATGATAGCATTAATAAGTGCCTTTATAAGAAAAGATCAGAGTCCTCTCTCCCTCCCTCCCTCCGTCTCTCCCCCTCTCTCTCTCTCCCCGAATTTGAGGGCACAGCAAAAAGATGCTCATCTGCAAACCAGGAGGGGTGCCTTCACCAGACATGGAATCTGCCAGCGCCTTAATCTTGGATTTCCCAGCATTAAGAACAATGAATTAAGTGTTTTTTTGTTTAAGCAATCCAATTGATGGCATTGTGTTATGGCAGCTCAAACTGACTCAGACACTTACCTAAACAAAATTGCCTAGTTGTTAATCCTTATGTAAACAGAAAAAAATTTTCAAAGAAACATCTCATTTATCTTTAAAATTTTTCAGCACCAAGAATGCATATTATTAGGGAATCTTAGAAAAGTTTCTTTAAATCTTTTATTTGAGATTTTAGTTTCAGTTACTTTCCACATGAAATGGGAACAAGAGTGAAATTCTATGCAATCCATTTATTAGAAAAGATTTAAGAAATGACTATCTCCCTGCCTAGGGCGTTAACATCTGGCTGCCCAAATTTATCATTTATTTCTTGCAACTAAAGAACAATTAGAAAATATTAGCTTTTAATGATTGTCAGGCCCATCCCAAAGTATTGCCATGAGTAAATACTAAGGAAGAGTAAAATTTTGATTTGTCTATAGTAACAGACCCCCAAAAAGATAAGACAAGTGCCAAGAATCAGCCCATTATGTATAGAATTATCTCCATGACTCCTAGAACTGGTCTAATAAAAATTATTTTATTTCCTTTCAGAAAGGAAATAAAGTAGTTTTTCCCCCTTTCCAAATACATCACTTTCAGTGATTTCATTCCTGAAAGCCCCTCCTAAGTTGTTGAAATTATTAGGAACACCAGTGTTATGAAACCTTCTATGACAAACAAATTCCTTCTGCTTTTAACAAGTGCTGATGCTACTGTTATGTGCATGTGTTGTAAATCTATGATTGTTTAACCCAGTGAAGTTAGGTTTAAAATAGAAGCTCAGCTTCCTAAATTCCATTCTACCCTGAAAGTCTTATTGTGTCTTTCAGATTTGACTAGTATAATCTCATATACCTGCAAAATCTAGTGTGGCTGCTCAGTGCTGAGCACTGACATTCTTGTGACTTGGTGAGTGGTATGGCTCTACTTTACCCTGACTTGCCTTGAGGACTTTGTTGACATCACTCCTAGCATAAAGTTTGCTTTTAAAGAGAAACAGATTAGAGAGATAAACAAATAATTACAGCAGATTTTAGAGATGGATCTGGTGGGGGTTGAGATATCATGCTTTGAATTGCGGAATAGAAGACAGATTAGCCAACACCATTGATAACTAAGTCTTGATAGTTCTAACTCCTGTTTATGCTTAGTGACTTCTTTGCTTTCAAATTTTACTGCCACTTACACAAAACTGGACAGTGGTATGATCCCCTTGTTGTGTCTGACTTGGTGAAGAAATAGTTGACATGGTTACATACTGTTTATTTCTTCTAACTTTTTTCATCAAAGAAAGACTTAAGACAGGCTTTCCATTACTAGATCCTTTGAATTCGTCACAGTATTATGGATATAGTGGAACCAAAGGGAAATGTAGAGGTGATGACAAGGGGTAACCCTCAGGCTCCCAACAGCCCAGAAACCCTCTGCTTCTTGTGCCATCAATCCCAAATGCTTCACCCTATGAAGTCCCCAGAGACACCCAGCACTAGGTCAGGATCTGGTATTAAGATTGAAGGCAGATGATAAGGTATGTGAAGACTCTCACTCAGGGGTCCTCAAACTTTCTAAACAGGGGGCCAGTTCACTGTCCCCCAGACTGTTGGAGGGCTGTTGGACAGTGCGATGCACATTCCACACATGCGCACTGTGGGCCTGGGATGAGTTGGCTGCTAAGCAGGACAGGCAGTGGTGGCAAAAACACCTGGCAGGGCTGGATAAATGTCCTCGGCGGGCTGCATGTGGCCGGCAGGCCGTAGTTTGAGGATGCCTGCTCTAACTTGTCTAAGCATTTTACCTCTAGTGACTTTCAGAGTATCTTGGATGGTACTAATAAGAAGGTAGACTCCACCCTGAACTGTTAAAGTTCAGTTCTGTCATCAAGATATGAGAGCAATACTTTTAAACTACAAGTTATGATCCACTAGTGGGTCATTAAATCAATTTAGTGGGTTGTAACCAGTATTTGAAAATATAATGGAATAAAATATAATAGGATAGAATATTATTTTTAAAATATGCCATAATGCATCACATACTTTTAGCTTAGGTGTTATTCTGGGTGATACTTTTGTGTCTCATACACATGGGTAACAGTGTAAAACCTAAATGCTTGAGGGACAAAATGCAAAAAAGAACTTCCAGGAATAAAAAATAGCCTGTCAATGGTTTTGTTATATTGATCAAGGCTGTGCCTATATCCTAAGTTCCTAGTTTATAGACATTACCTGCTAAGAATTTTCAGTCAGAAAAAAAAAAAGTTGAAGCACTTTCTATTTTAATTTCATCACTCCCTGAAAGTTTGCACAACAGAGAGCTACAGTAAATTGCTGTGCAATCTGAGATTTTCCCGGCAGGAATGCCAGCTTCCTAGGCTCTTGCTGATAAGGGCTGCAGCTTGACAATGTTCTCAGTAGAGTTAAAAGATTAACATGGCACTAGCATTGATTGACTTAGCAAAATTTGTTTTGGTCCCTTGGTCAGTTAGACTATACTCACTAATTATTATACTGAACTAAGAATGTTGCTCATGGCAGTTGCAAAAGGAAAATTATTAATTAAAAAAATGTAAAACCATAATACCTTACCACTGGCACCCCACTTGCTAGTGTATTAATTTTTCAAAAGATCAATTGAAGTACTTGTATTTCAATTTCAACATTCTTTGCTTATTTTCACCACAATGTTTTTGGTAAATGTCTTACTAACCCACCAGACTGTCAATGAAAGCACAAAAATTACAATAACATCAACATGACAATTATAATTAAAACATACTATTTTGTATATTTTCATTTCTAAATCAGAGCTGAGATTGTTCATGCACGTGTGTGTGTATCCATGTGTATGTGTAAAATCTCCTTACAGTAACCCAAGAAATAGAGACTCAAAGTACACCCATTTTACATATTAGGAAACAAAGGCATCTGCCATACTAAAAATTGTGGACTTTACACTGTAGGTAAAAGACACACTTTGTTTATACATGAATGAGTGGCATGGTTGTATTTGTATTTTAGCAAAATAACTCTTGTGGTATTGAAGGTACAATGTAGGGGTAAAACTTAGGCTACAGAAGTTAGGTTACCTGCTATCAGTTTGATCCTTTCTAGAACTGTTTCTAAGCTTTCTTACTGTGGATCCACGATACCCCTTAGGCTTGGATTAATTTGACCCCCACGACTGAGGCAATAACCTTCTGAGAACTCTGCCTTTGAGCCTAAAATGTTCTTTGAATCAGGACAAATATGAATCCCATAAGCTAACAAAAATAATCACGGTCTTTGTTTCCATTGTAGAATTTGTTAAATTCAATATCTTATATAAATTATTCATTGGATATGAATATAAAATCTTTGGACTACGGAAGAAATTTTGAATAATATATTTATCTGTGGTGGAATCCTTTTCTGTAACATCTTTGTAGTCATTTTTTTTCTCTACCTTGCATAAATATCCAACATAAAAATAGATGGAAAATAGGCAAAGCTTTGTGAGATATGGACTGTTAAATTTATTGCATGCCTGTGACAATTACACTTGGAACAAAAGCAAAGTCAGTGGCTAAATTTAAATTTTGTGTTCTCAACATTCTTTTATAACAAAAGTCCAACCTCTGCTTTCCTTCAGGTCACTTCCTCGAACTTTCAAACATTGAGTGGTAGGCCGGGCGCAGTGGCTCACGCCTGTAATCCTAGCACTCTGGGAGGCCGAGGCGGGAGGATCACTTGAGCTCAGGAGTTTGAGACCAGTCTGAGCAAGAGTGAGACCCCCGTCTCTACTAAAAATAGAAAAAATTAGCTGGGCATGGTGGTGTGTGTCTGTAGTCCCAGCTACTCGGGAGATTTAGGCAAGAGAATTGCTTGAGCCCAGGAGTTTGAGGTTGCTGTAAGTGAGGTTGATGCCACAGCACTCTAGCCCAGGCAACAAAGTGAGACTCTGTCTCAAAAAAGAAAAAAAAAGTTAAAAGAAACAAACATTGGGTGGTGGGTCTGAATTTTGCTCCATAAACTTGAATGTGGAAGAAAATTTACATTACTGTCTTTAAATCAGATTAGGTTTGACCCTATGCCTTCATTCCACCAGGGACAAAACTATTCAATCTCAGTCAGTATTGTGGTTCCCTGACCACACAGCCTGAAAGTACAAAGGTGCTGAAGGATTTACACAGAGCAAAACATTCCAGGGTGTCCCTCTGGACTTTGGCTTAAACACTGATTTTCCATCAAAGGACAAACACTGACATGGTCATTTAAAGTGCAGGGCTGTAGAGCTTTCATCCATTCTGTGGCACAGAAGTCTTTGCTAAGGTTGGTAATGCCAGTGCTTGCTAATCTCTTAAGTAGAGGATAGCCATTCTTCCAGAGTCCTGTCACTTCCCTGGAAGTGGAAGGAAAGAAACAAAATTGGTAGCCTTAGCAGTGTGCAAAACACCGAGATAACCCTCTTCCCTCTCTGCTGCTCCACCTCCATGGCACCCAGCAGAGAAGCAGATGAAAGATAGATCACGAGTTCAAAAAGAAGGGAAGACACCGAGAATGGTGAGAAAAAGAAAATAAAAGAATAAAGGTTCTTGAAAGGCGGAAAAGAGAAGCATGTCCAAGGAATTTGAAGTTCCTTAGCTAACTTTGAGGAGTTTGTCCAACTGGTGGTCCAAGATTGAGGAATGAAGACTTGAAAACAGGAAGTAAAATTAAGGTAGCTGAAATGGTGGAATGGAGACCAGGAGCTACTTTGGTTTCCAGCGCCCTTCTGGTTCTGAATTTTCTTCTTGTCTCTTTTGAATGTTTGTCAAACTAACATTCAGGCCATGTGGGAAGGGACCGCACTGTCTCACCTCTTGCTCAGTACAGTTCTGCGGTTGCACATGGTCTTATTTATTAAGCAGCAGCCATGTATGTTTCCAGGATTGAGTGAAGCACTGAGACTCAGGAATCAAAACATCTATTCCTTCCTTCAGAGGAGCCACAGTCTAGTCGAACAGACAGGGATGTCAACACATGGTCATAACCCAATGTTTATGCCAGGAATTATATATGTAGGGAACTGGGGATAAAAAAGGATAAAATGCTCTCCTTGTTCTTAAAGAGCTTACGTTCTAAAGGCTAGAATAGAGAAAGAAAAAATAATGCATCATGTATAGTCAGTTCCATATGGGGTCCAGTACTGCCCTCAGACTCGAGAAAGACGGTCCCCCTGTCCTGAGCCTAAACTTCAGAGGGCCTCACTGTCACAGCCATGCGAAACAGAAATGCACCAGAGAGCACACGGGAACCTCTGCCACATGAGCAACCAGAGCCCAGTGCTGACACTAAATGACCCTTAACCTAAAGATCCTTAACCCTAAATGTCTCTGGACTAACAGAGGTCAGTCCCCAGGCCGGGCATCCCAGAGTGACATACCGAGGAGGCTAATGAGTGATGAAGGTGGTCGGGCTCCCTTCCATTCTCTTAGGCACTGGAACTCTATGAGGAGCTAGAAGTAAGTAAAAAACAAAACAAAAACAACAAAAACCAGTATTTTCACAGGGCACTTGGCTTAAGGAGCTTACTGAAAGTCACAAGGGTCAGGTGCCCTTACTGCCAACAATTTCCCCGTCCTCTCATTCTAAGATCAGTTAATAAGCACAACCGTAAGGAATCAGTCCACCGTGTGTTACTTATTTATTCTGAAAGCTCAGTGTCTGGGTAATTTCCCAGAGGTGACCGATGATCACGTGTGAACACGACATAAAATTCATGGTTTGTTTCTGCCTCCAAGTAATGTTTTAGGAATCCTACTGTCCCTGCATTAGCAGGGTGACACTTCTCCAAACTTAAATTAACAATGAAGAAATCTAATAATTAAGTGATTCAATTAATGTCTAATTTGGCATTTCTGTCTATAGAACAAAAGTTATATAAAATGTCAATTATGAAAACTTTATTACTGATTTTGCTGAAATGAAATCAAGTAAAATAAATTTTATATGATGTATATAGAATAAATCATAAATTATGTATGACTTTATTTTATCCAAATATAGCCTGCCTGTCCAATAACAGAACACCCAGATGTGGAATAACAAACATAATTATCTCTGATATTTCACTGATTCTCATCATACAGAATCCGTAGCTTTACATATTTTTAAAATGTTATTGATATATAGTCATGTGTTGCATAATGATGGAGACACATTCTGAAATGTGTTATTAGGTTCTTCCTCCGAGTGTGAACATCAGAGTGCACTTACACAAACCTAGACTGTATAGCCTACCACACGCCTTGGCTGTGTGGTGTAGCCTGGTGCTCCTAGGCTACAGACCTGTACAGCATGTTACTGGACTGAATACTGCAGGCAAATGTAACACAGTGGTAAGTGTTTGTGTATCTAAACATAGAAAAGGTAAAGTAAAAATATGGTATTATAATGTTATGGGCCCACCACTGTATATGTGATCTATCGTTGATTAAAACATCATTATGTGACACACAATTTTATATTTGTCAAGGTAGAAAGATAGGACTCATTTTATTTAACATTTTGAGAACTGGTTTAAAAAACTTTAAATATTTAGAAAGAGAACCCCAGACCTGTCTTTGAATTCTTCCTCAACTGCCCACACTTGTTAGATATGGGCCTGATGGAGCATATAGGAGAGAATCCCGAAAAGGTATCCTCCACCAGATGACTGAAGAGATGAATTTGGGGAAGAAACTGAGTATTATTATTATAATGTATTTTAATTTGTGCTCATTTTGGTACCCCATCAGAGGGAATTTTTGCTTTTTTGAAACAAGAGTTATTTATTTTTTCTTTGTGTTTTTATCTACACACTGGGTTCACTTTATAAGTGCTAGGAAGGCAACAGTGCTTAACGAATTGAAATAGTGTGTTCTTGGGAAAGAAAGGAAATGGCATGTAGACAATACATTTCAATAGTTAAGACCTCATATGAGAAATTCATTAACTTTAATTAACATTAGCATTTTAATTAAAGTCATTTTATGATAACTTTAGAAAAACAGAACATGATTAGGGAAAATGAAGAATCATGGTCTTGCCTTTCTTGATTCTTCCATGGATGCTGGAAAAACTGCAACACTAGCTACCCAATGTTGGTGGCTTAGGATCCTAACCCACCAAGTTGACATTTGCCAAGACATTTAAATTGTTTGGTTTTTAAAAAACCTTTTTTTCCATTGTTAATATAAAGAATATACACATTTGATCATTGAAGGGTTTTTAAGGTGTTGGAATTTCAGCGGCAGGAAATTCATTTCTCAACTTACACTTACCATTTAAGAGGCATCAAAATGCTCATGAATTAATAGGCTGATAGCTACTGTTATTTCCTGGTGGGACACTTTCACCGTGAGGGAAGGAAAAGGCTGAACACCAACTGCTGTTCATTATGTGTCTTGGATATACTCCTGAAGGTCTGAGATTTATGCTAAATTTATAGGAAGCGACGCCATTGAACTGAGTGTGGCTTTATTCTACACCCTAGAATAGAGCGGTGGAATCAGACAGTGGTGCCAAGAGTATTTGCTGTGCTGAGCCTTTAGCTACAATTTCTTTCGCACATGCACTGATTCAGAAAAGGCTGCTGCGTGGGCTATAGCTATTTGTCAGCCTTATGACTCAACAAATTGAAACATTAGCCAAGTGAAATCTTATGGTGCCATTCAAGCTGCTCACTCATAGCACAATTTTGAATACGATCAGATCTGCGATCAGATCTGCAGTCAGATCTGCAGTCTTTAGTCCACTAAGAGGAGCAGAAAAGAAGCAACAAGAAACACAGCCTGACCTTGGCTGCAAAGGGCAACAGGATGCCAGGGAACTCAAGGTCATGCTGTTTTTCCCCTTCTATTGAAATGGAAAGCCCATGACAAATTTATGCAAATAAGGTAAGGAAAACAATTTCTGGAAGACAACTTTGGAGGAGTGCCAAATATTTCTTTGTTTTCTTTTGGCCTGGCTTATGGATGATATTAGCTTATTTTAGAGGCTAGCTTCCAATTTTCCTGGAAGCTAGGGCCAAAGAACATTCATTTCACAGAAAAGCCAAGGTCTGAGATACAAAACTGGGAGTGAGTGAGGCCCCAGGGCACAGTGAGAACAGGATGTGATTTCACTGACATTCCATTCCTTTCTCGCCTACCCCTCCCATCTCAGACTGGCCAGATTCACTGAAGGATAGTAATTGTCATTTCAACTTGAGAACAGAGGCTCCTGGCACTTGAGGGGTGACCTTATTGCAATTTATACAGTCTTCTACTTGAAAAACTCCCCTTGAGTTAAAGGATATGAAGAACATCAACTTCATAAAGTAAAACACAGAATTCATTGAACTCATTACAAGAAAAGAGAACCCCAGAAAAAGTATTCTGTAACTGAAGAGTCACCATCTCCTTGGTCAGTGAGAGCTTCTCAACCTCACTTACCATCATGGCTGTGCTCATGTCAGCTCATATGGGCTTACAAGAATGGATTGTAAAATTGTCCAGAATTTTGAAAGTCAGCGACTAGCTGTTGGTAGCATAAATCTGGCCATAGTGGGATTGTTTATACTATGGAAATCAGCAAATGCTACAAATCTGGGTTTTTTAATACTTGAGCACTGGCTTACTAACGTTACAGCAAGTGTTACAGCGGGTGGTCCTGAGGACAAACCGAGTGGCACACGCAGAGTTGGAGAATCAAAGTTTATTTGCTGGAGGGCTCAGAGGGGTCTCACCACCAAATTCTGAGCCCCACCTACCTGATTTTTCCCACTTTTATTAAGTTGGGGTGGTACAAAGGGTGGGATATCAGGTGACTAATGCCTGCCAGGTAATAGGTTAGTATTATGTTGATGCACCAGGTAATCGGGTAGTTGATACACTAGGTAGTAGGTTCAGTGTTATGCTGATGCGCCAGGTAATAGATGGGGTTTTCTTATCACTAACACACTACTGCTCATGGCTCTACATGAACAGGATCTGCATGAACATGATCCACCTTACTGTATCCTCCATCTTCTCCCTTCACTGTCCTCTGCTGGATCCCTTGGACATTCCCCCTTCTCTCCGCATCCATGCCAGCATCTGTTGTCTTGGGACTTTATGATAAGAGCCATTCTCACTGGGGTTAGGTGACATCTCACTATGGTTTGGATGTTCATTTCTCTGATGATTAGTGATGTTCAGTATTTTTTTATGTTTGTTGGCCATTATTTATCTTCTTTTGGAAAAGCTTCTGTTCATGTCTTTTGCCCACTTTTTAATGGGGTTGTTTAAGTTTTTCTTGCTGATTTGCTTGAGTTCTTTGTAGACTCTAGTTATCAGCCCTTTATTGGATGTATAGTATGCAGATATTTTCTCCCATTCTGTAGGTTGTCTGTTTGCTCTATTGATTGTGTACTTGGCTTTGCAGAAACTTTTTAATTTGATCAGGTCCCATTTATTTATTTTTGTTGTTGCTGTGATTGCTTTTGTGGTCTTCTTCATAAATTCTTTGCCTAGGCTGATGTCTTTAAGAGTTTTCCAAACATTTTCTTCTGGAATTCTTATAGTTCCGTGCTTTAGGTTTAAGTCTGTTATCCATCATGAATTAATTTTTGTGAGTAGTGGTTTCAGTCTTCTGCATGTGGCTATCCAGTTTTGCCAGCACCATTTATTGAATAGAAATTCTTTTCCAGTGTCTGATTTGTCATAGATCAGATGGCAATATGATTTCTGTGACATTTTGATTTTATAAATTTGACTCTTCAGTGCATGCCCTAACTGGAGGCTATGCCCTCTAATTCTGAAAGTGTGGTATCAAAATTTATAGGCAAAGACAGAGGTGGGTGACTCAAAGGCACACAAAAGAAAGACAGTCACTGGAGAAACAGCTCCAGGAAACTATAGAAGAATATTATTTTAAACTAGATAAGAGATTTTTGTATTTATATGATTTAAAAATTATTATTCCTTTTGTTTAGAGTTTATCACCATTTTTTCTAAATATTTTTGTATAAAATGCACCTGTATTGAAAATGCTATCTACAATATGAAATGCAGTGACTACAAACATCAAATAGCCAGGGGTGGTATGGGGCAGGGACCCTCAACTGTTCACAGGAAGGTGGACTCTGGGAGGACTCACCATGCCTGGACGAAAGAGCCTTCAAAACGGTCTACCTCCTTTGTCTTTAATTCCGTACAATTCTGATTTAGGTACTTAGCAGAAAGAGCTTTCTGGTGAAAGGATACCAACAGATAAGCCACTAGGTTGTAGATGAAGACATTGGCTTTCTGGACTTTTAAAAAGTAGCATTACTTGCATTACTGTGGTTTAAAGTAAATTGCATCTGTGAGGTAGAAATACACCAATAAAACTGACTTTATAATTTTGCAAGTATCAATTTCTCCAACAGTGATTATATACATATGTATGTATATATGTGTGTATATATACACACATTCACATGCACACACACACAGACACATATAAATAAAATGCACCCGCCAGGGTTTAGCATTGTTCTCAGAGACAAGGTCCACCCTAGAAGAGTTTACAGGATAGGTGGAGACCACCCGACACCTGACAGCATTCCCAGCCAGCTGTCACGAGTGCTGTAGGGAATCAGACTATGGGTCAGATCAGAATTGCCTGACAGTTCCGTGAGAGGTTAGAGGTCAAACTCTCGTCCTTGTTCAACAGAATTCACTCATTTGCCAGAGCATCTACTATGTTCACATACTATTATAGGAGCCTGGGACACATCAGTGAATAAAATTGAAACATTCCTGCCCTCGTGGATCTGACATTCTAGCAAGGGCTTGATTTATCTGCTTTAGCGCTGGGTTTTCCCCAGGCATGGGCATCTCCTATGATGCTCCACAGCACTCCAGCAAGACGCCTGAAGCAAAGATGGTGAGTCACCAGAACTGTGATGAAGAAACAGATCAGGGAAGCAGAAACGATGTCCTCTTGTAATTTCAAATCTTACCTTAAGCTTCTCCTTTGATATGTTCTGCACCAAAGTAATAATTCATGGTCCATTTGCTTAAAAGCGCTGCTTGCAGGATGTACACCCTTGAAGCTGACTGATAGACCAGGTGGGGTGGAGAACCGGTGTCCTGCTGGACTTGGAGTCTGGAGCCCGTGGGACCCAGGTTCCCCTGTTTCAGTTCTGTAATTGACTAGCTGTGTGACCTCAGGTGAGCTGGTTATCGTCTCTCTTCCCAAGGACAGATGAACATGAAAGCTCCAAACTCTTTTGCAAATGTGGGAGCTTATTGATATACGTATTAATGTCTCAGTTTGTGGGTTTCGAGGCTACAGTAGAGGTCACAATAAAGAATGATTTCTGGGCAAAGCCACAAAGAATAGGAATTAAAATATATATTGACTACTTGTTCTGGGCTGGGCAGTGTGCTGGCTTTTTCTATGGACTAATTCATTCGATTTCTCATGTAAACCTTGCCATGATAGATGAGGTAACAAGGACTCAGAGAGGTTGCCCCAAGTTACCTGGAACAAGTGGAGGAGCTGAGATTCCAAATCACAGCATCATGTCTTCACTCCAATGCTCTCTCAACTTGCATGCTCAGTAAATGGTACTATCACAGTAAGTGTTTTATTAAAATACCATTTCCCTGAGACAAAGAAATAATGGCAATTTCTTTTGGGGTAGGGGGGCAGGGGAAACATTTTGAAAGTATTTTTTAATGTATGAGAACATTTCCTCTTCGAATATTGATCTGGTATATAAGTACTGTTCAGTTATTCTGATTATTTTTTGACTACAGTAAAAATTCCATTGGTGGACTTGAGATTGAGCTTATAAGATCTTGTTAAGTACCGTGTTTCCCCGAAAATAAGACCTACTCATAAAATAAGCCCCAGCAGGATTTCTAAGCGTTTGTGCAATATAAGCCCTAGCCTGAAAATAAGACCTAGTGATGGGCGTGGCTATGCAGTCTATCTGCACAACCCATGCATTTAGTCGCAGAGCAGTAAGAAGACAGCAGCCCTTCTCATCTGCCCCACTGTGACAGCTACTATCCCAGAGGTGACCAGAAAGGTGTGGGCAGCCCCACCACCAAGGTCGGCGACCACTGTCAGATCCAAGCCATCCTGTGCGTGCTGCAAGCTGAGGCTTTGAGGGGAAAATAACACATCCCCTGAAAATAAACCCTAGGGTGTCTTCTTGAGGAAAAATAAAGATAAGACCCTGTCTTATTTTCGGGGAAACATGGTACATCTAAGTCTAGCAAAATGATGAATACCTGTCGTACGTATTGGTTAGGAAGAGTGAAGAAGCTCCTTTAGTTATAGGTCCAGATGCTAGTGCCAAAAAAAAGTATAGCCAGTGTTCTCCTATCTTTCATGTTATTAGAACTATGAGACCCTCCCACATCATCTTTCATTTCAACTTTTTTTTGATGTTGACCCACAAGTTTATACAGAATGGATGACCATGTTAGTTCAGAAGAGGACAACAAGAATTGAAATAGGGGATTCTTTCCCTTGAGCGAGAGCTCTCAGTGTGAATATGAGGGTGGAAATCAGGGATGCACCCACTCTTAGTGGAGAGTGGGTGCTTTTGTTTCAGACAGTCGAGTTTTCTAAAGTTTCCCTGCTCTTCTAACAGCGTGGCTTCTGAGTGTGTGTTAACCTGTGGTTGGAAAGGAATGCTGTTATATTAACAATGTGAACTTAAACGACTAAGTTAAATGACATTTTATCAAAGAAAAGTAGCTATTATTACTAGCTTGATGCATAAAGTATGCAACTTCACATAAAGATGTGCTCAGTGTTTGTCATGCTACTACAGGTGCAAATCCTACAAACACAGAAGTTCTGATAGAGTACGTAACATGATTAAATTCCAGTTGAACATGATCATTCCAATCAAATAGAGGAAAAAGTATAAAATGATTATAATCAAAGACTTTGCATTATTGAGTGTATGGAAGGGTTTGTTTTGTCTAGGATTGATATAAACTGAATCTTCGGCTTATAATTTTTCACTCTGATTATTGGAAGAATTTGCCCCAGACTGGCTTTTTGTTCTGTGTATCTCTACCTTGTTTTTCCCAAACCTGCATCATTTTCGTGTTGTGTACTTTAGAACACATCTTACTTTTGCATCAGGAAGCTGGGTGAGTGTGCACAGTAAGCCAAGAGGTATTCCTAGAAGCTATTCTAAGCAGGATGGCTAGTAAAGACACAGCCATTCATAACGTAACTGTGAACCAATAAAATACATGTCACTAAACCTAAACCAAATTTGAGTATCCTCAACTCAACTTCCCCTTAGCCAGATCTCAAAAATGTTTACAGCTACTCGAAGATCACCCAGTACAAAGGGAAATATAAAGAAAGGAAGTGAGAGTGAGAGAAAAAAAGCAGTTCCTAGCCAATTTGATTGAAATATATAGCGTCGACAAATTTTGTAAAAATATATGACCACGTAAACACATTGCTAGGGCCCTTTCCACGGGCCCTGAACTTGAAAAAAGCCTGAACTAGTGAGAGATTCTAATTAGCTTCAAGGTACACCTGTTAGGTAGATAGTGAGGGATTCTGGGTCTCCTAGGGAGAAAGTGGGTGCTATTGTGGTTCATCCCCCCAAATAGGCTTTCAAAGAGATTCATGGGAAATTCACATGCACAGTAAGAGTAGGGTCACGTAACTCCCAACTGTCAGTCAGATCAAAGTGGTTCCATGGTGACATGTGAGCCATGAGGATGGTCCCAATCCTGACACTATAAAACAAGACCCAGACCATAACCAAACCCTTTTTTCTTCTGCTTTTGCTGGGACAATGAAGCCGGTCATCATCTGTGGTGTATGTATCTTGCTCTGTAAACCTATATCTTGCTCTTGCTCTATAATCCCATCTTTCTATCCTCAATCAACCTCATTTTCATGCTCGCCTTACTTTGGTGCATCTGGTCGTTCTTCCGCCATACGCGCACCAAGAAGCGACATTTCGGATCGCGGCCTGACATATGCACCCCTGATGGTGATGAAGTTCGATCTATCTGCTTGGCATTGTTGCTTAAATTATGTAAAAATGTTCATCCTGATGTTTAGGTTAGCAACTGTGACCCTAATAAGTGGTAACAGTGACCAACGTAAGAAGTTTCTGTTGTGTGGCCGAAATGGTGACTCTGGCATATGTCACTGCAGTGATTTTATGAAAAGCTTCCTTTAGCTTAGTTTCAGACAGACTTTTCTTTCCCTGGCACTAAAGTGGTATTTTGAACTAGTCATAGGCTAACAGATGTCTTTCTGTCTTTCTGGATCTCCACCCAAACCACTCTCATGTCTGCTACATTAAAATGCACATGTTACATTTTATTTCGTCATATTTGTAAAGTAAATCTCATTTGGTTTCCTCTTTTGTGGCTCCTAAAAAGCAGCAAAGCTCCTGTGGGAGATGTTTGGCAATAGCTGATCTATCCTCAAGGTACAATGCTCTATTATTCTTTTTATCTGGAGGCATCCGTGATGTAAATGCTGGGGGAAAGGGATTTTAAAGGGAGATTCTGAAATCCTTGGGAAAGTCCACAAGTGTACTGGGCTTTGTAACCATGTCAACAAGTGACATAGTTTAGGGATTAGCAAGTCACGTGTCAGGCATGCAGAGGTTGCAAGGGAGCCAACAGAAGGAAGCTGGCCTCAGACACAGGAACTCCAGGCTTCCGAGCCAGAACTCTATGCAGCAGATTTTTCTTGAGTATTTGCAATATGTTAGGTGCTTGGGATTCAGATTCACCTCCTGTTATTAAGGGAAAAAACAACAACCCAGGAAGTCACTTAGGAAAAGGTGTAGTCAGCTATAGAAATGTTCCTAGGCTAGAGAAAGCTGACCTTGAGATCTTAACCCATAGGGTGAGGTAAAGGTTGAAAAAAATGACCTTTTAGGAAGCCTTTCAGGAAGTATCCAAGCCGTGGTGCTGCTTCGGTTGAATTTTAAAGGATACAGAGATTATGTTATGCAAAGTGAAGGGTTTTCCAGACAAAGGGAATAGTATGAACAAAGACCCAGAGATATAAGAACAGGAAAGACTGAAGCTGAGGGTGGGAGGAGAGACAGACAGATCCAGAGAGGAGTCTGGAGAAGCCAGAAGGGGACAAGAAGAGAAAAACTTTTATCAGGACCAGGAGAGTAAACCGTATCCTGAAGAGAATGGCATGGTGGGGTAGATATTGAAGGATAAAGCTGGGGAAGACACAGTCAGGTTTGCATTTTAGAAGGTTCACTTGGCAGAAGGGAGTGAAGGAGAGCTTGTGGTTTAGACTAGCTAAGAGATTTCTGTGGTGATCTGGGCCAGAGGAAGGAGGACTTGGCTTAGCAGTGGGACTGGGAAAGAGGAAGGACTCCACTGAGAAGTTAAACAAACAAAAGACTCAGTAAAGTTACACGTTGGAATACTTCATAGATGCCAGTAGACGTAGAAATACTGAAACACGTAGACAATCATGAAGCAGAAGTACTGGCTGATGCTAAGAAATGCTGGGGGCATTTCACAGTTGAAGGTGAAATGAGCATGCCGTGAAAGCGTATGCACTGTAGAACTCTAATTTTCTACCATGTTCCAACACAAAGGATTGAAAGGAAATACATCAAAACCATAACAGCCATAGTCTCTGAATGGTGAGATGACATTTTTTTTTTCTTTTCTATACTTGACTATACCCAAACGGAATCATATTTGTAATGAAGAACTACAAAAAATGCTAAGAAGAAAAGGATGGAAGGAAGGGAAGAAGAAAAATTGGGAGAAAGGAAGGATGGAAGGAAAAAAAGGTTGGAGAGCTGTTAAAGTAGTATTCTCAATGGTAAGGAAAGTAAGAAAAGTTACGTATACTTAAAGTAAATAAAGAGAGAGAGTCATGATTCCCACAGAGGCCCATTAGCAAAGCTGGTGTTACAGCCTATGGCACCAGGCTGGATATGTAGTAGGTGGGGGAAGTAGACGTGAGGGAGGCCGAGGTAGAGAGTAATTTCTGTCCTCTTGACTGTCCCTTGGGTTAGCTATGCTGCTGATGTGACTAGAAGGGGCACGCAGAGGTAAGAAAGCAGAGGTCCCGAAGTCTGATTTCTTGGACAGAGGCTGCCCTGCTTAAGTCAGGCCCATGTCTGGCTACCCAGCCCTGCCAGGTCCTGTCCAGCCCTGGGCCCTGCTTCCTTGACTGCACTTACCTGTGTTGTAATGCTCTACTTACTGCATTTGACTTGCCCATTCATAGCTTCACTCGACTGCAAGATCTATAAAGGAGGAAATATCTTCTGTATATATCTTCCTTCTATATCTTATTTACTGTTGTACTTACAACACCTACCACAGTGCTTGGCACAAAACATGTTCAAAAAGTATTTGTGAAATTATAAGTAATACTGAGCTTATTAAATAACATTATTAAGTTAATGAACAAATGATTAAGTTCAAGACAATTGAAACACTAAAAACATTAGGAACTAAATGCTTGTAGAGTAAATGTGCGCTTTGCTTTTCTAGTGAGCACATTACTCTAGATTTCAACTCTCTTTCATCCTCTCCCATATATATACGCACACGCCTCCGCTGTTCATTGCAACGTTGACCTCTCAGAAAACAAGAAAGGTGCTCAACCAAAATAAAGTGTTTATTAATTGTAACCGCTGCGAAGGCTCTTCAATAGTGCTCATTATACCCAGACACTAACACTTTTCTTGTAAAATGAAACCAACAAAAGTGGGAATAGAGCGAAGGAGCTTCATTCGATGTTATGGACTGAATTGTGGTCCCCATAAATTCCTATGTTGAGCTCTGAACGGCACACCACAGAATGTGACTGCGTTTGGAAATAAGGCCTTAAAGAGGTCATTAAGGTTGAACAAGGTCGTAAGAGTTAGCCCTGATCTACTATGACTGGGGTCCTTATAAGAAGAGCAAGAGACACCAGGGCTGTGCACACAGAGAAAAGTCCATGGCAAGAAGGCAGCTATGTGCAAACCAAGGAGCCCTAAGAAGAAACCAAACCTATCCACACCTTGACCTTGGACTTCCAGCCTCCAGAACTGTGAGAAAATAAATTCCTGTTCTTTAAGCCACCCAGTCTGTGCATAAACTGGTACTTTAATTTCCTATTTCCTGGGGGAAAAGTCTTTTAAACTATTCTTTGTGTGTGCAGAAGTAGAAATATATGCTGATATAATGCACTGAGAGGTACACAACATCACCCTTGGAGATTGCTGCCAAAAATGAATCTAATCATAAAGAAACATTAGACAAATTCCAATTGAAGAACTGTTCTAGAATAAAGGAGACTAAGGAGATCTGACAACTAAATGTGATACAAGATCTGCATTGGATCCTGGAAAAGTTTTATCTATCCATCCATCTATCTATGAATCCATCCGCCCATCTATGTAAAGGATATTATTGGGGTAATTGTCATAATTTGCATAAAGTCTATAAATTAAATAATAGTACTGTATTGACATTAATTTCCTAGCTTTGATCATTGTGCTGGTTTTATAAAAGAATGTTCTTGTTCTTAGGAAATACTGGGAAATGTGGGTGAAAAGTATTCTGGAATTCTTTATATAGTTCTTTCAACTTTTCTATAAGTTTAAAGTTATTTCTCAAATATAAATATTATGAAAATTAGGGTTGTAAATAAAAGTAACAAGCAAACTGAAAATTATGTACACAACAAAATAGTCATACTCAATCAGGTTAAAATTTAAGCATGCTGGAAATCTGTTAAGAGACCTGGGAGTGTTTGTTTCTGTCAGGGTTAGTTTCAAAGTGCAGGGGGGCATATTGAATTTTGTGTAATTTCCAGTAACGTAGTGCAAGGATGAGAATCCACACACATTTAATGTTGCAATCATATAAAAAGCCTCCGGAGCATTCCAGCCCTTGCAAATCCCCAGAGACAGCTAAGCATCCCAGCGTCTAGGGACCATAGGAAACTGGAAAGAAACCGTCCAGTGTAAACATGATTTCCAAGCTGGCTGCTGCTCTATTACTCTCTTGGCAGTTTCATGCTTTCTGTAGCACTGTGTAACGGTAGGCACAGCTTTCTGATCAATGGATTTTTCTTTTGTCTAACTATGATTCTTGCAAAGCAATATTATCCAAAAATGCTTTGAGATTTGCTTATTCAACTGAAAATATTTCTCTCTTTGCATTCATTTAATGTTGGCAGGACTGCAAGATTGACTTTTGTGGGACCCTCCTACTATAATGATATCAACATTAAAAATTATTTTTGATATGACTTTAAATACTTCAACATTTTTTCTGTTTTAGTAAAAATTTAGGAGATATTGGTGGGCCCTAAAAAATGTCATCTTTTTCTCTTGTGAGAAAGAAATAATATTTTCTTTGACACTAAACCTTCATGCTTTTCTTCTGATTTCAAAAGAAATTAAAATATTTTCATGGGCCCTAAATTATCATGGGCCTCAGGCACTATGCCTACTCTGCCTAATGCATAAGTCAGCCCTGATTTGAATTATCAGTAAGTTGTGAATTATTTAGGCTCTATCTCTATACCTCTAAGGAAAGCGTAATATTTGAATTGATGTAGGGATTTGGCTACTAAAATTCAGAATTTGTCCTGTAACACATATTTTATATGTTCAAATGTTAGCTAAATGTATAGACCTATATATCATATCACTATTTATATTTACATTCATTTATAATTTATATTCTATTGGGGGCCTCAGTTGGTTAATATTGCCTTTTAATATTGAACCAGGTGACTGTTTTGTATGTTTTTACTCAGTGTTCTGTTGACAAAAGCTCGAACAATTATTTCCCATCTGTTTTGAGTAACCCTGATAAATCCTAGATCATTCTGAGATTCTGCTTTACAACAAATAGTGTTTTTAGCATGTAGTTTCTGTATTTGCTTTTTTCTTTTATCAGCATTAAAGTTTTTTTAATACAAGACATTGCTGTGACATAGTCATGTTTCTATTAATTCTTTCTGAAGGTGATATCTCTGTTAATAAGATCACAGTTTATTTCCTATAAATACCATTATACTGTCACAGAGAATACTGCAAAATCAAATAGAAAAAAAGTGCTACATGGAGATTCAATATTAATTTTACAAACTATAAATATTAGTTTTTATATAGAAATTATTCAAAATAGTTGGTGAGAATCATTTTGAAAGAAAGGAAATTAATGTCACGGGTTTGACTAAAATTAGGTCTTTTATTTGCAGCAACATGTTTCTTAAAATTAAGACATTTCCCATGGTCCTCAAAATCATCACATTCAAGTTTAAAGAATATCTAGCAGGGCTGTGCCTTGTGATGAAATCAGTCTCTATTCAATACCTTGCCATTTTCATTACTTCCACTGTGCCAAGTATTATTAGTACAGTACTTCAATGACAGCCCATGAGGATGCATTTCACACCTTTCCATGCCAAATTTATCAAAGAACTAATAATGACTCAGAGCAGATCATATTGTGAAAATCTAGAAATCATGTAAATGCTTTTGAAAGTGCTTAGACATTTTGTTTCTGCAAATGTAGAATGTCCAGGTACTGAGTGTACAGTGGTAAACAGAACAGCAAGAAAAAACTTCTGTCCTTACAAACCGAACATGGTATTGACATCTGTTCAGTTACAGCTGTTGTATCCCCCTGGCTTAAAAATCCCAGAGGAACGATTTCATTTATTCGATATTAGCAGATTCTAAAACACTATATGAGGAGGTAGTTTATCAGACAATCTGCAGAGTTAAAGTAGAGAAGCCCAAGAAAGTTTCTAAAATGATAAGTAAATTTGAATTGGGAATAGCAGGAGTGAAGCAGCTACAGGTACATGTTGGTTAAGCCTAGCAATCTGACGCCAAGTATCCCAGGAATCCCTTTCCTGTGAGACCCGGATCCAGTGGCCTTTGGCAATGCACGTGGGGTACCCACAACTCCCAGAAAATTGTGCAGAATTCATGTTGGGATCATTTCAGTTTACCACTGAACCAAAGGACCATGATTTTAATGGGAAAGAGCTATCTAAAACCAGATAAATAATTTATCTCAACAATCTCTTTCTCTTTTTACTGTGAAGGTCTTTCACAAAAAGACCTCTACCAGGATGCACAACAAAAGTGGGAGTGGAAGGTTGAACAGATGGTTAGGGGAAGCAAACTGATTTTTCTCATTTAAAAAAATCTTCATTTATCATGGAACTAACAGGAAGATTCAGAAAAGTCAATTCAAGAGTTTCACCTATGAAATCCCACTAACCTTTTTATTTTTTGCTACTACTTAAAAGGTTTTTTTCCAATGATAGAAAAAAATAGCGGCAATGGCAATTTTGCTTTTTCAATAACTGAAAGTGTAGTGCCATATATAAACCTTAAAAGTATTAATTTATCAAAAAAGTGTGACAAATTTTAAAAAATTTTTAGTTCATTAGTTTATAAATTTTAATTGTTTTTAATAATGAGATAAAATGCATAATAAAAAATTAAAGAGTAATTTTTCCATGGTTTCCAGAAATTTCTTAGCAAATATGTTAACAAATCTTCCAGTAAATAAAATTCAGAGCTGTAGCCTATGCTCTACTGGACCTCTACTGACATCACCTGATCTGCACGCTGGTGCTCACTATTTTGTCCTCTAAGGGCTTTCTCTAGATACCAAAGTCTAGCAGGGCCACAGGCTGGAAATACTGGGAAATTATGGCTTCTGGAAGCAGCCTGTAACTATCGAGTGTGCAGCAAGCCCTCAGGTAACATCATCGGTAAGTTTTTGGAAACTGCAACCTTAAGCAAAGGCACGTAGGCTAAGTGATATAAATAAGAGTTAAGTTTCTAAGGTATATTTCTGATCACAAAAACATCACCACATTTCTAAATAAAGACCAAAACACTTTGAACGTTAAACATTGAAATAAATGGGAGTTATATATACATTTAAGAAAGATTAATAAAAACAAGTAAGATAATTATTTTACCTATTTTTGGTGGATCAGTGAGTAAGGACAGTTGTAGTCGTGGTGGGTGGTGTGGAGAAAGGCTTAATCCTCATCACTGGTGATGGATAAAGGTGAGTCTTCTAATAACCACACCTGTTCTCTGTTATGGGACCTCTTTAAAACTTCTAGTTTGTCACACTTTTCTCCCTTCCCTTTCCCCTCCCCTCCTCTCCCCTCTCCTCCCCTTCCCTCCTTCCTTCCTTCCTTCCTTCCTTCCTTCCTTCCTTCCTTCCTTCCTTCCTTCCTTCCTTCCTTCCTTCCTTCCTCCCTCCCTCCCTCCTTCCTTCCTTTTCTTTCTTTCTCTTCTTCCTTCCTTTTTTCTTTTCTTTCTTTTTTGTGGCCACAGAATCCGGAGTGCACAGTGAACTCTTAACACTCATTGCAACAGGGTTAAATCAAGGAATAAATGTTTGCCAAGAAACAATTGTAAGGAGCACCTCTTACTACCAAGTAGTTCAAAACCAGACAATAACAAATATGATGGCGTTCAGGTGCACTTTTGGGCTGTATTTTTACCATGCCTTCTATGGCTATCATATACTTTATAAATTATTTATTTATGTTTTATTAATACAGAACAGAGGTACATATTTATGTACATCTATTACACAATTGTGTGATAATTTGATACATTCATATAAACAAATCAGGGTAATTGGGATACCTGTAACCACAAATATTTATCTTTTCTTTACACTAGGAACATTTGAATTATTTTCTTCTAGCTATTTTGAAATGCACAATCAATTAATATTAACTAATGTTAACTATAATAGCTCACTCAACTGAGCTATCAAACACAACGTGTTACTTCGTATATCTAATTGTATATTTGTACCCATTAATCAACTTTTTCCGCCCTCTACTATTCCCAACTTCTGTTGATTTCCTTGAATTTTTAGTCAGAAAGCTCACATATTGCTGCCTTGTTAGGGTGAGACACTGGTTCCTTGCTTATTCCAACTGGAGAGGTCATGGTTTCCTGCTTGTTGTTTCTTCTTGTGCATGTATATCTATGTTTTGGCGCTGAAAGATTAGTTATTTATTTCAGTCTTCTCTATCTGGCTTTTTTGGTTTTAATTGGGTATGGCTAGATTCTTCTTACCTGTTAAATTTTTGGGCTAGGTCACTGCCTCCTTTTCAGCACTAGATGGCGCCTTAAACCCAGGTTTGCCTCAGCTCTAGCAAAAGATTGGAATTCTACCGGTCCAAAATGGGGAAGTCCCAAAGGGAAAATGCCCTCAATGTGGAAAGGCTGGCTAGGGGCTCATGCCCAGAGAATGTGTGGAATATTCCTCGTTAGCGTGGTGCTGCTGAACACCCACTCCAATTTGGTGTCCCCTTTGGCCAAATCACAGAGCGGAATTTCCAGGGCTCGACATGTCCCCCATCTGTCTCTGGCTGTCCTCAGGCATGTTTCTCTTGGCAGGCACTTGTGATGCTTCCAGTGGGTTGGGGCAGGGACAGGTTTCCTGCTAGGGAACTCGAGAAGGTGAGGAAGCTGACTTTCCACCTCAATCTCACTTTTTCCAGCATAGAAACCATGAGTTGGGGAGAATTTCCTCCTTGCTTGGTGCTAGGCAAGATTGTGGAGGCAGGGGTCACGGAAATCTGATTCTCCTACCTATGGTCTGCGTGAAGTTTTTTCATCTCTCCGTGGCGCCAGGAG
>VSMD01064613.1:0-61244 GCA_008750895.1 Mirza zaza | reverse complement strand
AAAAAAAAAAAAATCACTAGAATGTTTATAGCAGCACTATTCCCAATTTCAAAGATGTGGAAAGAACCCAAGTGTCCATCAATATATGAGTGGATTAATAAAATGTGGTATATGTATACCATGGAGTTCTGCTCAACCACAAAACAGTGGTGATCTAGCACCTCTTGTATTTTCCTGGATAGAGCTGGAGCCCATTCTACTAAGTGAAGTATCCCAAGAATGGAAAAACAAGCACCCCCCCATGCACTCACCATCAAATTGGTATTAACTGATCTATACTTATGTGCACATATAATAGTAACGTTGTTTGTCAAGCAGGAGGGAGGGGGGAGGAGGAGATGGGTATATTCGCACCTAATGGGTGTGGTATACACTGTGTGGGTGATGGACATGCTTGAAGCTCTAACTTGAGCAGGGCAAAGGCAAGGTATGTAAACTAAACATTTGTACCCCTGTAATATTATGAAATAATAAAAGAAAAGCCTGTAGAAACTTTAAACATTTATTGAATGCCTGCTTTATTCATAAGTATAAAAAACATAAAGGGTACAGAAAATGTAGAACAAAGGGATAGAAACTCTTGTAGCATTATTCTGTATTCCTATTTTATTTAAATAAAATAGGAAATAAAAATAAGTAAATAAAATAAATAAAATAAAAAAATAAAAATAAATAAAATAAAAATAAAATAAATCTATAAAAATATATATAAAAATAAAATATTTTAAAATATATAAAATTATAAAAAATTATAAATTATAACAAAATATATAAATATTTTAAAATATAAAAATATAAAATATATAAAATATAAATATATAAATAAATATACAAAAAATAAAAATAAATAAAATAAAAGAAATACATAAAAAAGCAGTATTCCTATTTTATTTAAAGCTCTGTTCTAGAAAACTTTGGTGCCTTTGCTCAGAAAGTGGTATTTTTCCTTCTTTCTGTTTTAGCTCTGAGAAGTCCAAATGTGGACATATTGTCTTCCCCAAACATTGGTCTCCGACGTAATGGTCAAATTGAAGGTGTCCGACAAATGCATAATAATGCTCCTCGGAGCCAGATGGCCACAGAAAGAGATCTCATGGCATGGAGCAGAAGAGTGGTGGTCAATGAACTAAATAATGGGGTTAGTAGGTGAGTCAATGAGGTAACGTTTATTAAAACAAATTTAAAGCCTTATTTTTTTAGGAAGTAAGTTAAAGTATCGTATGCTAATCTGGTAACTGAGATATTTTTTAATCTAGTTGAGTCATGCATTAGTTTTTCCAGATTATCCCCAACTAGTTCACTCCGGAAGAAAGATTTAGCCATCGTCTTCCATTTGTTCAACTTTGTGATGAATGTTTTGGGGAATACTGAAAATGCAAAATATGATCTCTTTTCTATGAGCTTATAGATTACTTTAGGAGATAAGAATCCAAATAGTATTAAGGAGGAACTCATATGAGATAATATGTGATTAAATATATGAGCGATATATGTACCCTAAATTCTACAGTGGTTCTCAGGAGAAGGCCATTAGCTAGATATTGAAGCAGTTTGGGAGTGAAATTATGTACTAGACCCTAGTGCTTACAGTATGTTTAGAAATGTCATTTAAGTAGATTTCATTCGGTAAAAGGATTTCATTAGTATGAATTTCAAACTTGGAATCCCCATTCTTGTTTGTAAACTCTAACATTTATTATAATAACAAATTCAAATAATCCATAGCATCTTGGAATAGATTTAGAAAAGAGAAAGGACATTGAAGGAGAACATGTAAAATTTATTTTAATCAAGTATCTCCGTAACCAATCTTTTTACCAGATAAACCAACAAGTAGCAAAATTAGTTTGTTTTCTCCTTTTCTTTGTCTTTCTGCTATAAGTAGTTAACAGTAATAAGAAAAAAAAGGAAAATAGCTAATTTATGAACTGAATGCTAATCCCTGGTAGTAGAGCAATTTGAAATACTTCTTTACTTGAAACTTTAAAGTAGAATTGAAAGAAGGGACTCAAATAGATATGTGTGCACCATTATTCATTGCAGCATTATTCACAGTAACTAAATAAACAAAATGTGGTATATCCATATGATGGAATATTAATCAGCTATAAAAAAGAATGAAGTTCTGATACTTGCTACAACATGGATAAACATTGAAACATTATACTGAGTTTAAGAAACCAGATACAAAGGGACAAATATTGTATGATTCCATTTATATGAAATATCTAAACTAGGTAAATTCAGAGAGACATAAAATAGATTAGAGGTTAACAGGGGTGAGGGGAAGGAGAAAATAGGGATTTATTTCTTAATGATTTCGGAGTTTATCTTTGGAGTGATGTAAAAGTTTTGGAAATAGTGGTAATGGTTACACAACATTGTGAATATAATTAATGCTACTGAAGTATATACCTAAAAATGGTTAAAATGACATATGTTACATTTAAAAGTATTAATATTTTGTTATCTGATTCTTAAACTACTGGCTTCCTTTGTGATGATTTTCTCTTACTTTGATCTTTGACTTGTTATTAGGGTACAGGAAGAATGTCGAATTGCAAAAGGCGATGTGGAAATCAGTCTTTATACAGTTGAAAAGAAGAAAAAGCCATCTTATAATACCCAAAGGGTAAGTTTAGTTTTACAGTACTTTGGGGATGAATATTTGCAAATATTTACAAATACCAGGTTTTTGAAAGACAGTAGTTATGTATTAAGGGGCTATTTTAGTAGGTGTCTGCATTCAGGGAATCTATTTTTAAGGCACAGATTAAAATAAATGGTTATTATTAGTAAGAATAAAATTGCATAAAGCCAAGACTGTCCCCCAAAAATCTGGTACATGTGGTCATTGTAGGTATAAGATATTTGTATTAAAATACATTTTCATATGCCTAAAGTAGAACCTTAAAAATTTTATCAGACCACTGATCACAGTATAAAACAAATGTTTAGATACCCTAGGCTAGAGGCTGGCAAACTATATAGCCCATGGGCCAAATCAGATCTGCGACCTATTTCTTTAAGTTTTATTAGAACACAGCCACATTTATTCATTTATATCTTGTCTGTAGCTGCTTTCATGCTGTAAAGACAGTTGAGTAGTTGCAGCAGAGGTTATATGACCTCCAAATCTAAAAATATTTACATTCTGGACCTTTACAGAAAAAGTGTGCTACCTCTGTCCTAGGCCCGTTCCCAGCCTACCTAATCATTTAGGAGCAAAATCTGATCTATGCATTGTCAAGTACTATATTCAGTTTGCCAGTAGAAACTGTTAAGCAGGGAGTAGGATACCCGAACTACATTAGGCACATGGTAAGCTCCTTATTAGTACTCTCAGGTTCACCAAACTAGGGACATAAGAATGTATAGTTTTGTTCCTAGATTTAAGCATAATTCTTGCAGATTGTGGCAACTTGGAAAATCTAGAATAATTTTGATTTTGTTAAAGAAATCTAGGCAATAGACCCTGAATTTTAAATGTTCTTTCTAGAGTCGATAAAGGCAAATTTAGCTGATTATTATATAAATATCTCCAAATATTCTTAGATCACTTTATTGTCTGCTTTCTTAATTTGTGTTGTGGTTTTGCTAGTTTATTTTGTATTCTCTGGTAAGCTTATTTTGTTTAGAAATTTTAAAAGACTCAGATCTATGATTTTTATTCTTTTTTCCTGCTAAGCTGATTTGTCAAAAATCAGACTTACTTGAACCTAAGAGGCAAAGTACTTAGGTCTGTTGATATTTTGTTTATATTGAAATTGAGACACATTTACATATAAGATAAAATGGCCCTTGACACTGATTTATAAGACTTTTAAACTTGTTTACTCCTAATGATGTATTAGGATTGCAGCTTAGCCATATCAGTAATAATGCTTTATATTTGTAAAGGTTAGAATTAAAATCGTTTTCACTTTAAATTTTAGTTTTTAAAAATTAAATCCTTATTTTGATCTGTTTACAAAATGAGTACACTGTGAACTCTTGTTGTAACCACAAGTGAATTATCCATAATAACTGAATTTATTTTCTCCTACATTGTCCAAAAACAGTAGGAGTAACCTTCAATGGGATATAAGGGATTAAGCATGCCATGAATTTTTGTGTCTGTGTGCCTTTCTGTGTTCTAAAAATGGAGTTGTATTTTACTTTTTATATGTAGATTACTTTGAGTCCTTTCCCTTCAATTGTTATAAATAATCTAAAATTTATTTTATTACTTCATTATAATTTTTAACTATTCTCTCCTTGACCTAGTTTCATATTTCCATGGTAAAGAGTGGACCAAATTATTCTAAGGATCTTTTTCAACTCTTAAGAATCTGAAGAATGCTAATCTAGAATGAACAAAAATATAGATGATTAAATATAATTATGTCTTTTAATGCTTTAACAAGTTTTCCTAGATTTTTTTACAGAACTAAAGTACATATTAAGAATTATACATACATAAATATGATACGGATGTCTTGCTTTATCCTATAATAATTGTGAATACTATCATATATAAATTATGTATGGGCATATTCTTGTAACCCAAATTTTCAGCATTGTCTTTAATTTGATCACAATGTTTTCAAAATATGACAGTGATCAATATTAGTGGAAGTTGGATTAAATAATTGAAATATAGTTACATATTCATTTTCTTTTTGGCAATTTATCCTCATCCCTTACTTGTCCCCCCACCTCTACCCATACCTAATTGATTTGCTTTATATACATTCCTTGTGTGTTCACTGAGCTTTTTATTTTTTTGAATCTATTTCCTTTCTCTTTTACAGAATGATTATCAGCCTAGTTGTGGGCGGTCTTTACGAAGGACACAGCGCAAGCGTCAGCATACCTATCAAACTCGGTCCAACATAGAGCAGAAGAATTCGCAAGCATCATGTCAAAATTCAGGTGTACAGGAAGACTCAGACAGCTCCTCAGAGGTTAGAGATCTGCTGTTATTTATTCAGTGTGATTTTTTGTTTCTCAGTTTGTATCATCAATTTGGGTTCATTTTTAAGAGTCACTTCTTTAATAGAAAATTATTTAATAATTTTCATATAAGGGGTTTATTCATAAGACATTTAATAGGCAAATCTGAACATAATAGTGAATTCCTTTAGGTGTCTTCTCTGATTTCTATCTCAGATGCTATCTTGATGAGGGTATCAAAAATGTCAGCAAATGTTTAGCTTTGAGACAGTGAGAGAAGAGAGTAAGGGGAAATCTACCTGGAAATAGAAAGAAATGGAATATAAACAGTGATAATAAGTTATACAGACCTGGAACTGGTTACCCATGTGATCAACATGTAGCATACACATTTTCTTTTATTATTGAGTTCACCCCTTATGGAAATCATTGAGTGTTGATTTTTCTCACACCTGCCTTTTTCATGGTAATAACTTTTATAACAATTATTTTCTTCTGTTCCTCTGTTCTCCAGTGCTTTCCTTTTGTTTTCTTAACAACTTATGTTACGTACATAATGGGGGTTTAATCATACATTGACAATATATGGTATTCCTATTCTTTTCCTGCCAGTCACAATTCTTAAACTAACTCTTATCAAAGATGCCTTCCCTTCTTCCCCACCCATGAAAATTTTGATATTAACATAAATGATCAACATTCAGGGATTGATGCTACCTTTTTAATGTAATGTAACAATAGCATTGTGGTTGTGCTTTTAAAAAGAATACTAATCTTCATAAATATTTATGATGAAATGATTTTTTTGGTCAGGATTTGCTTCAAAATAATCTCTAGGGTATAAAGTGGTGGGTGAGGATATAGATAAAATCAGATAGGCAGTGAGTTACTATCTAAAGTGGAGATAGTGTACACAAGGGTTATCTAGTCTCTCTACTTTGGTATGTTTGAATTTTACATAATAAAAATACTGTTAAATTTTGACGATATATATAGAGTAATTGTATTAACTTGGTAGAGACATATAGGTATTTTTAAAACAACGTTTTTAGCATTTAAGAAGGTTATATTTGGGCTTAAGGGCTTTATTCAATCTTTGAAATAATAAAAAGATACTTGATATCAATAAGATAATAAATACCAGAAATGTTTAAATACCTGGTAGCCTTTAGTCGTGAGTTATAGATATATGTAGGAAAATAATTATGTACATTTTCACTAGAATGTTTTATTGAGGGGCATAAAAATATTATAAAACAGGTAGTAGTTTGCTATTTAGTAATATGCTGGCAATATAACTACAAATTTCAGTTGCTGGTTCTTTGTTGCAGGAAGATGAAACTGTTGGCACAAGTGATGCATCTGTAGAGGATCCTGTTATTGAATGGCAAAGTGAAAGTTCTTCCAGGTAGTTTTAATGGCTTTGATTTGGTCTAAATTATTCAACAGTTTTAATACGAAATTATGGTCTTGTAGGAATTTGTTAAATCCAGAGTTAAAATAGTATTTTATCATAGAAACAATACTGGGCTGGAAGCCTAGAGAATTGTTTTATCCTAGCCCTCCCAATATCTTTTTGGTTACTTCATCTGTTAACATAAGCTTCTTTTTAAATCCAAGAGACTACACATTGGCAATTACAGTCATGCTTTGCCTAACGACGTTTCAGTCAAGGACAGACCTCGTATACAACTATAATCTCATATGATGGTAACAGAACTGAAAAATTCTTATCACCTAGTGGCATCGGCCATTGTAACATTAATCACGTGTGCTGATGCTGTTGTTAACCTAATATGCTGCCAGTTGTATAAAAGTATAGCATATATTGATAGGACATAATACTAGATAATAAATGACTATGTTACTAGTTTAGGTATTTACTGTACCATACTTAAGAGTGTCCTCCTTCTACTTATAAAAAAGAAGATAACTGTAAAACAGCCGCAGGCAGGTCGTTCAGAAGATATTGCAGAAGATGGCATTGTTATCATAGGAGATGACAGCTTCATGCCTGTTATTGCTCCAGAAGCCCTGCTAATGGTACAAGATATGGAGGTACAGGACGTGGAGGTACAAGACGTGGAGGTGCAAGACAGTGATATTGATGTCTCTGACCCTGTGTAGGCCTGGGCTAATGTGTGTGTTTATGTTTTAGTTTTTAACAAAAAAGTTTAAAAAGTAAAAATAAATTTTTTAGAAATACAAGAAAACTTATAGAATAAGGATGTAAATAAAAAATATTTTTGTTCAGCTGTACAATGTGTTTGTGTTTTAAGCTAAGTGTTATTACAGAAGAATCAAAAAGTTAAAAAATAAAGTCTATAAAGTAAAAATGTTAGAATAAGCCATGAGCCAAGGTGGATGATGGGCAGGATGGAGGAGACCTTCGAGCAGCCCTTAGAGGACATAATGAAGAATCTGTCCATTGTTTGAGTCCTATGTACAGATTCACAAGGACTTTATCTGGGCTGCTGTGGGACCCTGTCGGATGAACGTGCTAGAGAGCTATCTGTTCTAGCCCAGAAAGCAGCTAAGCTAACCTCTGACTCCATTGATATTCCTGTGGTGTGCCTAGAGTCAGATAATGGGAACATTATGATACAGAAACATGATGCCATCACACTGGTAGTTCACAAAATGGCCTCTTGACATTTCATATGAGTTATCTAGCAGCCTTTCATAAGGACTCGATCATACCTAAGTTAATTATATTATAGCACTACTAAAGTTCCAGCAGTTAGGCTATTCATTTAATGAACATTGGACACTTTTCTATTTATTTTAGAGTAAGTTGCTTCTTAACACTGTATGGACTGACCTATCAAGAAAGAAAGGATCATGCTTTGAAGCAGCACTTCCAGGTTACTTTGTGTATAAAATTTTGTTATGTTCAATAAATCTGTTTGGAAGGGAAAAAAAGTTACACTAAACTAATGTAAATTTATTATCAAAGAAAGAAAAATATTTATTACAAATTTAGTGTAGTCTTAGTACTTAGGCTTTAGAAAATCTACAGTAGTGCACAGTAATGTTCCTAGACTTTCACGTGTACTTCCTGATAACTCATTGACTCACCTACAGCAACTTAAAATCTTGTGAGCTTTGTTCATGGTAAGTGCCCTATATAGGTATATCATTTTTTTCTCTTCTATACCATATTTTATACTGTACCTTTTCTGTTTAGATATGTTTATTTTTTTAATTTTTTTTATTTCAGCATATTACGGGGGTAAAAATGTTTAGGTTACGTATATTGCCCTTGCCCTACCCGAGTAACAGCTTCAAGCGTGTCCATCCCCCAGACGGTGCACACCGCACCCATTAGGTGTGTATATACCCATCCCCTCCTCCCCCTCCCATCTGCCCAACACCCAATGAATGTTATTACTATATGTACACTTAAGTGTTGATCAGTTAATACCAATTTGATGGTGAGTACATGTGGTGCTTGTTTTTCCATTCTTGTAATACTTCACTTACTAGAATGGGTTCCAGCTCTATCCAGGATAATACAAGAGGTGCCATATCACCATTTTTTAGTGGCTGAATAGAACTCCATGGTGTGTGTATATATGTGTGTGTGTGTGTGTATATATATATATATATATATATATATATATATATATATACACACATTTGTGTATATATATATATACATTTTATTAATTCACTCATGCATTGATAGGCATTTGGGTTGTTTCCACATCGTTTAATTGTGAATTATGCTGCTATAAACATTCTAGTGCCGATGTCTTTTTATAAAATATCTTTTCTTACTTTGAGTAGATGCCCAGTAATGGGATTGCTGGATCAAATGGTAGTTCTACTTGTATATCTTTGAGGTATCTCCATATTACTTTTCACAGAGGTTATACTAGCTGGCAGTCCGATCAGCAGTGTATGAGTGTTCCCATCTCTCTGTATCCATGCCAACATTTATTGTTTTGGGACTTTTTGATAAAGGGCATTCTTACTGGAGTTAGGTGATATCCTATTGTGGTTTTGATTTCCATTTCCCTGATGATTAGAGATGTTGAGCATTTTTTCATATGTTTGTTGGTCATAAGTCTATCTTTTTTTGAAAAGTTTCTGTTCATGTCCTTTGCCCACTTTTTGATAGGGTTGTTTGATTTTTTTCTTGCTGATTTTCCTGATTTCTATATAGATTCCAGTTATCAGCCCTTTATCAGATGTGTAACATATGACTATTTTCTCCTATTCCGTAAGTTGTCTGTTTTCGTGATAGTTTCCTTGGCTGTGCAGAAGCTTTTAAATTTGATCAGGTCCCATTTATTTATTTTTGTTGTTGTTGCTGTGATTGCCTTGGGGTCTTCTTCATATATTCTTTGCCTAGGCCAGTGTCTGTAAGAGTTGTTTCAACATTTTCTTCTAGAATTCTTACAGTTTCATGCCTCTGTTATCCAACATGAGTTGATTTTTGTGAAAGGTGAAAGGCGCAGATCCTATTTCAGTCTTCTACATGTAGCTATCCACCATTTATACCATCACCACTTATTGAATAAGGATTCTTTTCCCCAGTGCATGTTTTTGTCTGCTTTGTCAAAGATTAGATGTTATATGAGGATGGTTTTATATCTGGGTTCTCAGTTCTGTTCCATTGGTCTGTGTCTGTTCTTTTGCCAGGACCATGCTTATTTAGTTACTATAGCCTTGTACTATAGCTTGAAGTCTGGTAAATTGATGTCTCCAATTTGTTCTTTTTGCTTAAGATTGCTTTTGCTATACGGGGTCTTCTCTGGTTCCATAGGAAGCATAGAATTATTTTTTCTTTATCTGTGAAAAATGATGTTGGTATTTTAATAGGGATTGCATGGAGTCTGCTTATCACTTTGGGTAGTACAGACATTTTAACATTGTTGATTCTGTCAACCCATGAGCGTGGCATGGTTTTCCATCTGTTTACATTCTCTGCTATTTCCTTCCTCAGTGTTTTGTAGTTCTCCCTGTAGAGGTCTTTTACCTACTTAGCTAAATATATTCCTAGATACTTTATTTTCTTTGATGCTGTTTTGAAGGGTATTGATTCTTTGATTTGGTTCTCAGTTTGACTGTTGTTGGTGTATAGGAATGCTACTGATTTCTGTATGTTGATTTTGTAATGTGAGACTTTGCTGAATTTGTTTATCAATTCCAGTAGTCTTATGGCAGAATCTTTGGAGTTTTCTAAATATGTGATCATATCGTCAGCAAAGAGACACAGTTCGACCTCTTCTGCCCCCATACAGATGCCCTTGATTTGCTTCCTTTGTGTGATTGCTCTGGCTAGGACTTCCAACGCTATGTTGAATAGAAGAGGTAATAGAGGGCAATGGTTAGGTATGTTTAGATACACAAATACCATTGTGTTACAATTGCTCACAGTATTCAGTATAGTAACATGCTGTACAGGTTTGTAGCCTATCAGTCTATACTATGTAGCCTAGGTATATAGTACTAAGCTGTGCCATGTAGGTTTGTGTGAGTACACTCTATGATGTTTTCATGACAACAAAATCACCTAACAGTGTATTTCTGAGAATGGTTCACCTTTGTTAAGTGACACATGACTGTATATATATTTTTATTTCAGTTTTAAATAACCCCATTTTAGCATTTCTAGGAATGAGGTGAATCTTTATTTTAAAGAAGTTTATGCGATTTTGGACAGGGGTTTTAAGTCCTGTTACAGGAAACTAAGCATTATACTTTATCCAATAAACATTTCATTAAAATAACTCAGATAATAATCAAAATTCTACAGTAATAGTTTTTCTATTAGGTTAGAACAAAATCAATCTTGTCATTTATAATGTTTGATTACAAAATGATCATATTTCAATTGTGAGTTAAAACTACTCCGTTTCCATACTTAGGTATTCATAATTTTAATTTATTTACAGTGATTCTTCAAGTGAATATTCTGATTGGACAGCAGATGCTGGAATAAATTTGCAACCGCCAAAAAGACAAACAAGACAGGCAACACGGAAAATATGCAGTAGCTCTGAGGAGGAAAATTTGAAGTCACTAGAAGAAAGGCAGAAGAAACCCAAGCAGACTAGAAAGAAGGTTTGTAATTCTATAGTTTGTTTTGTTTTTGTTGCTTTTTAAATTTTTGTTTTTGCCTTTGATACTTGAATATTTATAAGTATCATTTGACTTTTATCTAAAGATAACATTTTATGTGAGCAACTAAGTAAATAAAAGCAGTTTAAATTCACTTCAAAATGTAAAGTATTTTTGAAATTTTCCTGTTATTAAAGTTAGAGGCTGGAATGTTTTTATCATCATAATTTGTTATTAAAACATTGATAATTATTTATTAAAATATAGCAACATTCTAAAATAATAAGCTACTATAGTATAAAATTATTATTCTTGTCATGTTACCAGTCATAAATTCTATACATTTTTCATTTTTAACATGGAAGAGTATTATGTAGGACTCTCATCCCATTCTTTCATGTTTTTATTTCATCTCAGTAACTGTTTCTCTTCCCCACTATAAATTCATTTAGATTATATAAAGACTTAATCCACATAACTCTTTGAATTTTAATTAAAAAATTATTATATGTGTATTCTGTAGTCTGTTGCTTTAGTAGACATAATTATCTTCTTGATTATCACTATTTTATTGGCAAAATGTTGTATTACTTGTATTTGAATTCATGTGGTATTGAAGGGACATGAAGAGTAAGAGTTATGTTTTTTAGATAATATCTAGTGTCAACTTACTGTGTTATTGTCTGTCACTCAAAGTTGAGCAACTTGATATTTTTATTCGTACAAAAGTTGTGTATGATTGTTAAAAGGAAACTATTCAAATTTATATATTTTAGGTTATATTATAACCTGATATTTTTAATGTTCTCTACCTGCTATAGTAATACTATTATTCATGTGTTTCTGTATTTGTAAACTATGTTTTATACATATACTGTTCATGTATTTATGTTTTAGAAAGGAGGACTGGTTTCTATGGCAGGTGAGCCCAATGAAGAGTGGTTTGCCCCTCAGTGGATCTTGGATACCATACCTCGACGTTCCCCATTTGTCCCACAAATGGGAGATGAGGTAATTGCTACCTGTTATAACCTTTTACTTTTGAAGCCTCAAGAGCACTAACTTTAATCAGTCTTAGAACATTTATATTCATAATTCCATTATATATACACTATCTTAGCTGTTCTGCTCAATTCTATATTTCTTGTGGAAAGTGACTGAACCTTAATAATCTTTGCATCCTTTGTGGGGTTTGGCGCAGTGTCTTCACTATATTAGATACTCAATGACCATTGCAATAAATTGATTTGGTTGTGAAGTCATGAAAGTGATTGGCTTTAATTTCATCTGAATTGTCACTTAGTAGAATTGAATGGTAATTTGAGTCCTCATTCATGTTCTAATTTAGTTTTAAAAAATTACAGTGTGATAGAAAATATACCAGAGGATAATTACACCTTTCAGTATCATTTCACAAACAGGGCCTTCTTACTAAGCCTGTGATTACATAACATACTCATATTTTTGATTGGTCAGTCAATAATTAATTAAGATTCTACCTAGTGAAAAAATTTTCATTTTCTTATGAAAATTATGGTAACATTGGCATGTTTGAGATCTACTTGGCTTGTATAATCTCTCGTATATTGACTAATCATTAATTTTTGAATGATTAAATGTTTACACATAGCTTTTAATTCAAAACCAATAGTAGAAATGTAGTATTATCATCACAATAAAAAAGGAACAAAACCTTGCAAATAGGTTATAACAATTTGGGGACAAATAAAAATTCTACCAAATTTTTCTGTAATTGCCTGTTTTGGAGGTCTGAGGGATAGATATCAAATAGCCTCATGAATAAGCAGTTACTGGCTGATTATCTTTGGATATTATTTAAAAATGTTTATTTTTACAAGTATGTCTTTTTATAGGTATTGGACTTTTTAGCAATGCTTGTTTGCATTGTTACTATCAATAAACATGTTCTGATGAATACTATATTAAAAATTTAGAGAAGTTTTAACTTTCTTGCATATCCAAAGTTACTATTTCTTATTTTTATTGCCTTTCTTATGGAGGCATAAGAAGGGTCATGTTGAATTAATCTTAGAAGATTTTACAGAACAAAATAAGAAATCTGTGTACTCTAAGATCTGATGAGAATCCTCTATTCTATAGGACCATTTTTCTCAGTTTTTACTTTGGTGGGATCACTTTCTATCTATTTTGTTAAAGTTACTACATCCTTATATGCTTCAAGACTAATGTGTATTAGGTGAAGAAAGTTCTTCAGGTAATAAGGAAGGTGCATAAGTGAATAGTACAATATGTCAGTTAGAGAATCTTAAGGAACCCATAAGGGCAAAAATATGCTATTTATATAATTGATTTCTTAATGACAGCATTACTTTTTACTTCACCTTAATATTAAGCCTTCATTATTTTCCATAGAATGCCTGTACTTATGATCATTGCCTCTCAAAATGCTCATTTTCAAGGTCTAACTCAAATGCCAGCTTTTTCTACGCGTCCGCCCTGTTTTTATTTACCTGTCTCTCCTTTCTCATGAGTTTTTCTTCTCATGTAAGTGTTATAGTTATATTTCTGCATGTGTGTCTATATCCTTGAGGGAAATGGTTTTACTTTTATGCCTTATCACACAGCACTCAGTACCTTGTACATAAATGTCAAATGATCAATGCTTCTTGAGTACAGGAAATGAATATATAATAAGGGATATCTTAATATGCTTATTATTAGTCTTTTAACTCCTACAATTATTTTATTAATATTTACTAATATTTAAACCTTTTTATTTTCTAGTCATATTTTTAGCCATTTGAAATTCTGATGTAGACAACGTTGATTGTTAGAGTATCTCAGCGTATTTTTAAAATCTCATAATATGGTATTTTTATGTTACTTTTCTTTACTTATCTCTACCACCACTTTTAAACTATTGAGGGAAAGAAACTAAGAAACCTTTTTCAATAAATTCAGAATATGATAGTAAATGCTGTCTTAAAGAGCCAAAGAATCTTACTTGAATTCATTTTCCTTCCATACTATGCCAGTTCTAGCATGAATTCTTACATGTCTTACTTTTGTTCTGAAATTACTTAATTTAGTAGCCTGTGATTTGTACTATTTATATAAAATGTGTAGGCTGAGTATTAAAATGTTGATATTTAGAATGTCAATTACAATTTGAAATATAGTACAGTCGTTCTTCACTCTCCATGAAGGATTAGTTCCAGGAAACCCCTCAGATACTAAAGTGCACAGATACTAAAGACCCTTATATAACATGATGTAGTATTTGCATCTATGCACATCATCATGTCTACCTTAAATGATTTCTAGATTACTTATAATTTCTAATATAATGTAAATGCTATGCAAATAGTTGTTTTATTGTATTGTTTTATATTTCTATCATTTTTATTGTTGTTTTTGAGACAGAGTTTTGCTCTGTTGCTCGGGCTAGAGTGAGTGCCGTGGCATCAGCCTAGCTCACAGCAACCTAAAACTCCTTGGCTCACACGATCTTACTGCCTCAGCCTCCCGAGTAGCCGAGACTACAGGCACGAGCCACCACACCCGGCTAAATTTTTGTTTCATTTTTAGTTGACTGGTTAATTTTTTCTATTTTTACTACAGGCGGGGTCTCGCTTTTGCTCAGGCTGGTCTGAAACTCCTGAGCTCAAGCAATACTCCCGCCTCAGCCTCCCAGAGTGCTAAGATTACAGGCATGAGCCACCACGCCCGGCCCCCCAAATAATTTTGATCTAAGGTCGGTTGAATACATGGATATGGAACCATGGATGCGGATTGTCCACTATACTTTACAATATCACCAGCTTTGTGTATGTTTGTCAGGAGTCTGTTTCTTCAAACGATTTGTGAAGCTGTTTGGGAAAAAGGACTGCGTTTGCAGTGTTCATGTAATGTGCTAGTTAGCACAGAGCTACATAGGCACGAGCACTGAATGAATATCATTGGATAGGGAAAAGTACCTTTATTTTATAAAGTTTTTCAAGTATCTCAAAAATGGAAAAACAAATATCACATGTACTCACTATTAAATTGTAACTAACCAAAGAGCATACATGTGCACAGAGGGAGTAAAACCCAGTGGAAATCAACCTGGAGGGAGGGGGGAAGAAGGGAGGAGCAGAGAGGGCAAAAACCCACCTAATTGGTACAGTGAACACTATTTGGGTGATAGCTGGGACTCAAGCATTACAAAAGTTATCCCTGTAACTTAACACATTTATATCCCCTTAATATTTTGAAATTTAAATAACCCAATAATTATAATTATTTGTTTTCTGCAACAGAAGATAATGTTTTTAAGGGTGTATATTAGGAATATAAAGTTGTTAAATAAGTTGTTTAATACCTTATATGTTCTGTTTTAGCTTATCTATTTTAGACAAGGACATGAAGCTTATGTGCGGGCTGTAAGGAAATCAAAAATATACAGTGTTAATATACAAAAACAGCCGTGGAACAAAATGGATCTCAGGGTAAGTCTACCAAATTCATAAGTTATGTAATTGAGGCAGCTTTGGAATTAAGTTAGTTATCCATAGGCTTTTCCTCAGTTTCATGCATATTTCACTGTTGTATGTCCAAGATAACATGATGTACGAAACTCTTGTAGAACTGAGTGTTATGGGTCACATTTTATGTTTCCTCAAATTTGTATGCCATCTATTGTCTTGATTATTTGACTTAATTTCCTTCAAGTTTCAGATCCTCTACTCTACCATTCCATAATTAGTGTGAAGCAGGAGTTCCCCTTTATGGATATTTTCTTTGTCAGCAACTTTATACATTCTGGAGGCTCTATAAACTGAGTTTGTGAACTGCAAATACTCTCAAGATTCTGGCAGCTTTGGTATATGTTAAATGTCATAAATTGGAAGAAACTGAGAAACCTGTGGTGCTTCATGAAATAGTTCTTTTGATATAGTATCCACATAGCTGCCTGACAGAGTAAAACAGATATGTATATTTTATGGAGAAGGATTTTATGTCAATAAAAATATATAATTGTATTCATTCATTCATTCATACATGTATATATACAGACAGACATGGGTATACACACCATCATTTCTACTTAGGTTTATATGTGTTTTGCTTTTCTGAACAAGAGACTAAAAGGCAATTTTATGATGGTTTTTCAAGTATGAAGGGTTGTTGGGTGATGCTGTTTAGCAGGAAGTATTTAAAAGATAATCTGTATTTTTACTGAAATAAAGATTTAGTTTAGACATTTGTGAAAATTTTTATTAATGTTATAGTGTGCTAAAATATCTTATCAAGTGAGATTTACATAATCTTCTCCTGCGATAGGGATGGCTACCATCTATTCTGAATCAGGTAATACTTGAGTTCTTTTTTAGAATCAGAGGAATGAATAAAATATTTAATTTCTTATTTTTAATCCTAACCTTGTGGTTCTTAGAAATTGTAGGAAACAGCATGTATGCGGTGAAAGAGTCTAGGCTTTTAAATAAGACCTAGATTTCAGTCCCAGCTCTGCTATAGGCTAGTTTATAACTTTAAGCAAGTCACTGTACCCATTAAGATCAGTTTTATCATCTGTTAAATATGACTCATAATCATCATGTAAGGTTGTTGTAAGATAGTATGATAGGCATTCTAAAATGTAAGTCCTCTCTCCAAACGTATACACATACATATATAAATGTGAAAAAATATAATACTTATTTTATTTTTGCTAGAGGAGTGATTTTTAACCAGACAGAGCATTGTAACACCCTGGAGAGTTTTTTCAGAATATGTGTGGCTGGCCTATACTTTACAGACTTATAAAATTCGATTCTATAGGAGTAGGGTTTAGGAACATAAATTTGGAAAAGTTTCCACAGGGCATTCTGTTGCCTCTCCTTGCTTTAGAGCCCTGTACTAAATTACAACCTGCTATTAAGTGTCAAGAGCCACGTCTTATTACTTTTAACACTCAGTGTAATGTCTAGAATTTGGTAGGTATTCAAATAATTCTTAAATTGTTCAAGTAATAATGAAATAGTATGAGAATATTAAGTAGTTACTGATATTGAAAGTAATAATTTATTGGTATTCTCATGAATAGGAACAAGAGTTTGTTAAGATTGTAGGAATCAAATATGAGGTTGGACCCCCTACACTGTGCTGCTTGAAGCTTGCATTTCTGGACCCTATTTCAGGCAAAATGACTGGAGAATCTTTTTCCATTAAGTGAGTAGCTATCTGTGTGTGTGTGTGTGTGCTTATTTTAATACCTATTGTATATGGTATATTCTGCAGAGTACAGGGCTCAATGGGGAGGAAACACTATAGGACTACTACAGGATTTACAGTTACAAAGACCAGCGTTTAATTCTTTGTTTCTCCATTTAATTGCTATATATGTAATATAGATGGATAGATAGATAGATCCATGAGCAAGTTATTTAACCTCTCTGAATTCATATCCCCATTTGCAAAATGGAAATACTATTATCTTCCTTGGGATTGTTGGGAGGAATCAAATAAAACCTTTATGAGTGACTAATGGTATACCTGAAACATGCTATTTGTTTTTATTTCTGTTAATAATAAGAATAATAAGCCAGTGGATCATTTCTTAAAGTTGAGTTTAAAGAGATTAAGGAACATCACTTCATAGTCTTGTTAAAATGTTATCGATATAAAATACCTCATATTAAGCTTTAAAACTTTCATTGGCATCCTTTTTATTTTTAAAGTAATACAGTAGTGTGCAGGGTACTCCCAAACAGATCAGAGAAGGCAGTGTTTAAATAAAGACATTTCTGGGATCCGACTGTGAGGTTTCTGAAATTTTGCTTAATGACTCCACATTAAACATACATCCTTGGATATTTAGTAACATAATACTGTTTTATCTCTGTATTGATTCACATGTGCTTTATTTTCTGTACAGGTATCATGACATGCCAGATGTCATTGACTTCCTTGTGCTACATCAGTTTTATAATGAAGCCAAAGAAAGGAACTGGCAGATTGGTAAGTGTAGAATTGTCATTTAATGACTGTTAAGCTTGAAGTAGAGTAGGTAACTTTTTAACTGTGATTTAACAGAAAGAAATTAGTTTGACACTGAAAAAGGCTGTCAGCCAAACTAGAAAAATCACATTAAAATTTCCTTTTCAGTTAGGTTTAGGTAGCTCTATGCATATTATGTGTGACGTATAATCTCTAAACCTTCTGTAAATACCTACTCTATTAGTATACAAATCTGAATAAAAAGAAAAATTTCAAATGTCAATTGCCCTAATATAGAACACTTTACATTTGTGCTCTTAAACAGATTATTACTTATTATGATTTGTTGCCTTCCTGCCTTCCTGCGTCTCTCCCTTTCTCTCTCCCTCCTTCCCTCCATCACTTACTCCCTCTCTCCCTTTTTCCCTTTCTCCCTTCCTCTTTGGCTCTCTTTTTCCCTTCCTTCTTTTCTTCTTTGATTATAAAGAACAGTATAACAATAATGGGAAGAAGAAATTTTTAATGGTAAAGAAGTTTGCTTATAGCTCTATCGTTATAATACAGACATAAGGATTTTAAAACTATTGAGGTTTTTTTTTTTTTGCACATTTACTTGTATACACCTGAATTTTTAAAAAGTATTTGTAACTATAATAAATACATAATTTTGGAAGGATAGGGCCTCTCAGCCTGACTTGTAATCTTGGCCCTGGAACTTACCTAGCTATGTGATCTTGGGCAAATATTTAGCCTCTCTGTACTTTACTTCCATTATCTTTAAAATGGTTATCATATCAGTACACCCTTGTAAGGCCTATGTGAACAATAAATGAGTTAGTATAAAGAAAACACTTATAATGATACCTGGTACATAGTCAACACTATGTACATATTTGCTATTAGTATATTTAAATTCACCTTTATTATGCATAAGAAATATTTTTGTTCATAATGGTTTGGTTCTGTAATCTTAGCTATTTAAAGGCAGAAAACTAGTATAAAGACTTTTTTAAATTTATTTATTAAAAAAATCTTTGTAAGTTTAGAGAGACCTATAATATGTTGCTTAGGCTGGCCTCAAACTTCTCTGAACTTAAGCAGTCCTACCACAGCCTCCCAAGCAGCTGGTACTTCTAATGTGCACCACTGTGCCTACCTGAAGAGATTTTTAAAGTCACAAAAGAAGGAAAAAACAACTGTATTAATGTACATATACAGTACAATAAGGAGTATGCATGAAGATGATGCCAAAAAAAAAAGTTAAAGTATGTTTGTTAGCATTTATTTAAGAAGACATGGATATATGTGATTTGTTTCGAAAAGATTTCTACAACTTTAAAATCAAAATACTTGAAGAGGGTAAAATGTGAATTTCACTTATCTGGAAAATTCAGATTGAAACTTCTGCTAATGCTACATACAATGATACTTCTGTATTCAATAAAAAGTAGCAATTTCGAGTAGGAACAGTATTTATATTCTCAAGAGCACCCTTTTAATATTTTTTTCAAACATTATAGGTGATAGATTCCGCAGTATAATAGATGACGCCTGGTGGTTTGGGACTGTGGAAAGTCAGCAGCCTTTTCAACCAGAGTATCCTGATAGTTCTTTCCAGTGTTACAGTGTGCAGTAAGTACGGTTAGGGTCTTTTATGCCTGATATAATATTATAGTAGTATATTTATTGACTTTCAATAGACTCTACCAGGAATAATACCTTTTTATCTGACTTAGCTAGTCTTACAATACCTGTACCTGTAAGGAATAAATTTTATGGTATAACCGTTTGGCTAAAATGAAGAACAAAAGACTAATTTCTACCTCCCTTATTGTCTGCATTTCTCTTCAGAATTTCTATTTTATACAAGAATTGTAACTATTTTTTCATGGAGAATACTGAAATTCATTTAATGATGAAAGTAATTATTAAATCAGGAATAAAGCAATGAGTATTTGTACCTAGTCTTTTATTTAATGGTATGAATTCTAGACAAAGATGATTTGTATGATGTTTGGAGGTACTATTTGTAGACAATATTTACTTTAATTTTTGCCATTCCATATTTAAGATTCCTAATGAATGAAGCCCTTAAGAATGATAGAAGAAATGTTTATTCTGTGAGGATTGACTTTTTTTTAAGTCTCCATATTGACTAAGAGTAGGCTTACTGTCCTCTAAGTTCCATATTGATGGGGCATGTTTTCTCTATTGTTTTCTCTGTTAAGGGTTTATTATCTTTATGTAAGCAGAGTTATACTTTAGAGGAAACTGTGTTGCTCTTTTCCAAATTTCACCCCCAAAAGTCATGCAAATTATGCTAGTATATGAAAGTAAGTACCATGTAAATTTGATTTGCATCTTATTATTTTTTAATAGCTGGGACAATAATGAGAGAGAAAAAATGAGCCCCTGGGATATGGAGCCAATTCCAGAAGGAAGTAAATATGCTTTTAAAAATTAATTATAATTTTTTAAAAGTAAAATGACAATAGCATGATATTAGAAATTAATTATTTCTGATTTTTTATTTTATACCTAGCTGCCTTTCCAGATGAAGTTGGTGCTGGTGTTCCTGTGTCCCAGGAAGAACTGACTGCTTTGCTATACAAACCCCAGGAAGGAGAGTGGGGGGCTCATTCCAGAGATGAGGAATGTGAACGAGTTATTCAGGGCATCAACCACCTTCTTTCCCTGGGTACGATGAATGTGAAAAAATATTACAAGCATGGAAGGAAGCTGGGGAACCCAGTAGAATTTTAAGTTCTACAAAAGAAAATACAGTTTCTCCCTGTACACTTCACTTTTAACTCAAGAAGCATAGTGATTCTAGTTTTAATATTAATATTTTTATATGCTTGGCCAAAGTATTATAATAACTGATAAACTTTTTCAACACTCTGGGGGATAAGAGCTAAGGCAGGCATATAAGTGTCTTTTTCTTTCTTGAGCCATTTTGGCTCTCTAGCTATTCCCTGAGCCGGGCTTTGGATGGGTTCCTTGGTAAGGACAGTGGGTGAGTAATGTATTTTACCCACACAAATAGTTATATTTCCTAAAATATATCTCTTGAGAAGTTTGGCAATTTTCCAGGAAAAACATGGGCATCTGAAGTTAAACACAGTGTTCTGTTAATTTTGTTTTGTTTTACCTGATTTGAACTAGTTTATCATGCATGATTCATAGATATTATGTCTAAATAAAGAGAACATAATGTTTGTATAATTGAATCATCATTGTTTTAGAAATGTAGTATATTGCCTTCCCTTCTTGTTTATATGTTAATTATTGTTTGTTAACATGAAATGTTAATATCCTTTATAGCTACCTTTTTTGATTTGGGTAATTCTTTAGATTTTGCCAGCCCTTTTGCTGTTCCAGTGGATCTCAGTGCCTACCCCTTGTATTGTACTGTAGTTGCTTATCCGACTGACCTCAACACCATCAGGCGACGGCTTGAAAATCGCTTTTACAGGTCCATTTAATTTTATCATTTATTATAAAATTCATAGTTTTATGGCTTTTGCTTTCCTTTTTGAAATCTGTGTTTTCATAGTATAAAATTACCATCCAAAAGACCTATACCAAAATTTCTTCTAAAATTTGGAGTACTAATGTCCCTTTATTCAGAAGATTCTCACTCTTCTAGGGTAAAAAAGGAGGTAGGGAAGAAAGGCAGAGAGGAAAATAAGGGTAGCACAAATCCTTTGTGAAACAAAAACTATAGTTGACTTTAGTTTATTAAGGACATATTAAGCGGTTTATGGATTCATCATGATTAAGGTGTGACAGATTTGGAACATATTTAAATCTTCTGTTGGGAATTAGGCAGCAGTTAATTGGATTTAATTGCCAGCTCTGAAATATACATAGGAAAAGAGCTAAGTTATTTTTTCCTTGGTTGGAAGGGGGATGATTATTGGAGGACTGTGGAGGGCATCTCTTGGTCTCTCTCATCTGAGTCTACTACTAAACATGGTATTCCATGAACTGGTTAATATGCCCCTTGTGATTGAGAATTGGATGCATTTTTATAACATTATATATTATTTGATTAAATATTATATATCAAAAATAACTAGATAAAAATCTGTCATTTTCTACAATCTTGTCTTTTTTTCTTGTTCTTCTTGGCTCTTCCCCTGAAAGCTAAATTATACATTCTTTTGATTTTATCAAAATACTATTTTGTTTATTTATTTTTGTTTGTTTTTTTATCATCATTTTACCCATAATGTCCTAAGTCAGTTCTATTCCAAGTTTAATGTACAATCCAGTGGTTCAGAATTCCTGCCTGTGCTTCTGATACTATATCATCCTTTTTTAGTGCATATCAGTCACATATATATATTGAGTTACGTACATATATATGAACACCTTTGACATACTATGATTAAGTGCCTAGTAGTTCTATATTGTATAGTCCTAGAATATACTTTAAATATATCAGCCAAGGCTAATGTAGGGCATTTTTTCTTTCATAGGAGAATATCAGCATTAATGTGGGAGGTACGCTATATTGAACATAATGCCAGGACTTTTAATGAGCCAGACAGCCCTATTGTTAAAGCAGCAAAAATTGTAACTGATGTATTACTTCGATTTATTGGGTAAGAAGCAGTTTTAACTTCCACAGAGGCTAACTTCTGATTTTTTAAAAATTATTTTTAAACATGATTGAACATTATTACTGAAATTATTAAAATAATATATCTTGTTTCTTAGGGATCAGAGCTGTACTGATATATTAGATACTTATAATAAAATTAAAGCAGAAGAACTAAACAGTACTGATGCAGAGGAGGTAAGAATCATAGCATGATTAATAGGAATAAATTCCTTTTCTGTTATTTGAAGTACAATGTTATGTGTGAATGTTTTAATTAGCTATAAGTAGCAAAACAGGTTTTTGAAAGCTGGCTGAATACTTGCATCTGTTTATATTAAACTCTTTAACTTGTCCTTTTTTTTTTTTTTTGAGACAGAGTCTCACTTTGTTGCCCAGGCTAGAGTGAGTGCCATGGCGTCAGCCTAGCTCACAGCAACCCCAAACTCCTGGGCTCAAGCGATCCTCCTGCCTCAGCCTCCTGAGTAGCTGGGACTACAGGCATGCACCACCATGCCCGGCTGATTTTTTATATATATATTAGTTGGCCAATTAATCTATTTCTATTTATAGTAGAGACGGGGTCTCACTCTTGCTCAGGCTGATTTTGAACTCCTGACCTTGAGCAATCCACCCGCCTCAGCCTCCCAGAGTGCTAGGATTACAGGCGTGAGCCACCGTGCCTGGCCTAACTTGTCCTTAGATTGTATATACCAACAATATAATAGTATTACAAGGTTTAGTCAGAGACAAGTGGCCAGTCATACTATTTTACTTAGTGGGTTTCAGTAATGAGAAATCAATACTTTTATTTTCTAGCCCTTAAAAATAAGACAAAGCACTCAATATTTTAATAGAATGTACAATGTGGGTTGCTTCAGTGATACATGCATGGAAGGCCCCAATTTCACCACAGTGCAATATATCAATATAACAGAATTGCACTGGTACCCCATAAATATACATAATACAGATAAAACATAAATGGGGAAAAAATAGACAAAAAAACTAAAAGAATGGTTAGTTGATGGAAATTTCATTAAGTATTTTACTTTGTATACATTATATGTAAAATATTAAAGAATTTTAAAATTACAGATTTGAAAGTTAAATTTTTAGTTTTCATGGAATCGCTACTTGATTTCCTTTATGGAAATTACAAACATAAACCAATCTTTTCTGAATGAAAATGGAATTAGTACTCTCAGCAGACTCTCACATATCTGATTTCCCCACCCATCTATGTTTCTAATCTACATAAAACCATATTGCACTGGAAGTTATAATAGAAACAAATACCAAGATAAGAGTATGGAATAATAATAGAAAGTGATAATTCAAAAATCTTTACTGAAAAAAAATTCATCTCAGGGATAATTGAATCAAATATGCTAGATTCTTTTGCAGTAGCATAAGATATTTTACATATTCATATTATTTATACTGATAATCTCCAGAATGGTAAGTCTTCAGTGTTATTTTTATTCTTTCATGAAAATGTATCTGACTATTCAATGTTATAAGTATTATATATTACTGGAGTTAAATTTTATTTATATGATAATAATAAAGTATACCAACTAGATATTTGCCTCTTGAAACCTAAGAAAAATGTATAATTAATATTCCTTATATTTTCTCTGACCTTTCACATAAATGTATTTTAACTTAGGATTTGATGTAGCAAGAATTTCTCCTCAGAGTAGGATTATTTGTGTTATAATAGAAAAATTAAGTAAAAATGTAGTTTCACAGCTTTATATTATTAGAAAGGAGTACCAATAGCTCATGAGCTACTTTTCTTTTCTCCTAGGCGTTATCTAGGTGCTTCATCATCATCGGTGGTACCTGGGCCTTGATTATTTGAATTAAAAAATTGTCCCTCAGAAAGAGATTTAATTATATCTTAGGTTATAATACACATGTATATTTTCCTTTTAGAAAAGAGATCTATTTTTTGAAATAGCAAAGGTTTAATGATGAATAATTAATAATTATAGTATATTAAATAAGCGTGTCATATAGAATAAGGTTTTTTTTTTTTTTTTTTTTTTTTGAGACAGAGTCTCACTTTATTGCCCAGGCTAGAGTGAGTGCCATGGCATCAGCCTAGCTCACAGCAACCTCAAACTCCTGGGCTCAAGCAATCCTGCTGCCTCAGCCTCCCAAGTAGCTGGGACTATAGGCATGTGCCACCATGCCCGGCTAATTTTTTCTCTATATATTAGTTGGCCAATTAATTTCTTTCTATTTATAGTAGAGATGGGGTCTCGCTCTTACTCAGGCTGGTCTCGAACTCCTGAGCTCAAACGATCTGCCCACCTCGGCCTCCCAGAGAGCTAGGATTACAGGCTTGAGCCACCGCGCCCGGCTAGAATAAGGTTTTTTTAAAAATACTAATACTTAGGTAAACTTTAGCAGATGACAATCACTGCACCTTTTCCTTCGTTTCCTGTTCTGATTTAAAGAGAAACTTTGTTTAACTTTTCTTCTTCCAGTATATTTTCCAGCTTGTACACAGCATATTGGGAAAGTTTGGAGTTAGTCTCTCTCTAGCCTTTGTTCTACTGCCTGCTCCAATGAGGGAAAGTTAATTGTGATTATATTTGCCATTTATTTGTAAATGTCTATCTAACTTGAAAGACTTTGAATGTCACTTAACATCTTCTACTCTTCCCTTTTAATTTAGGATATAGAAATGGTTGATTTAGATTCAGATGGCCCTGGTACTTCATCTGGAAGAAGGGTGAGTAAACAAATGAATTGTTGAGAAGAAACATTTTTAGGTTTCCTGTGTTGGGGAATCCCTAAGACCAACTTTATGTTTGGAAAATTGCTAGAAGGACTCTTGGAACTAAGTATATAGTTATACTCATGGCTAAGATTTATTACAGTAACACAGTAAGGGTACACAGCTGGATCATAGGGGAAAAGACACAGGCAGAGTCTAGAGGACTCTGCATATAGGCGTCTTTATGCTCTTTCTCTTGTGAAGGGTCACATATCACCCTCTTCCCCCAGCAATGAAAATGTAACAAACGTGTGTGTAGAGACTCAATTCCTAAGGATTTTATTGGGGTTTGGTTATGTAGGTACCTTCTGACTGATACATGGCAAGATTCCAGGCTCTCAGATGGAAAGCATGCATTCAGCACAAATTACATATTTATACCATCTAAGTACAAGTCTATTGTGTTTTCCCCAAAATAAGACAGGGTCTTATATTTATTTTTCCTCAAGAAGACATCCTAGGGCTTATTTTTAGGGGATGTGTTGTTTTTTTAGGTACGGTACAACAATCTACATTTATTCAAATATAGTTAAGTTGTCTTCTTCTGGAACATCATCATAACTCTCCAAACCCCAAATTCCATTCTGAATTTCTTGTGACTCTATTTCCTTTAGAACCATTGGCCCCAATCTCTCATGTCAAGCAATAGAGCTCTCATGGAGCAGATGAAAAGGGCTGCTCGTCTTCTTTCCCGCTCCGCGACGAAATGCATGGGTTGTGCAGATATGCTGCATAGCCACACCCATCACTAGTTCTTATTTTCAGGGGAGGGCTTATATTGCACAAATGCTTAGAAATCCTGCCAGGGCTTATTTTATGGGTAGGTCTTATTTCGGGGAAACACGGTAGGTACAGTAAACTCTCTTTATAATTTAGGTAACCTTTCAAGTTCAAAGTTTCCAAATGTCAGCAAATGGCCAGCCTTGTAAGAAAACCCTGATAATGATAGGACTCAGACCTGTTATGTTAACTCTTTTCTGCAGACTTTTCCTCTATTATAATTAGACATATAGTTGATTTATATAAGGAACAATATCTTTTAAAATACTGAAAGAGACCCTAACAAAAGACACCAAATGGTAAAGAACAGAATGTATCATGACCACAAAGGATTTCTTAAAAAAAAAAAAAAATGTTCAAGTTTTGTTTTGAGAAAATTATAGTGCCATTGTCAAGTATAGTTAACTCCCAGCAAATATTAAGGCAATATAAATATTAACCTTGTAGAAGAAAAAAGCACTTTAAAACAGCAGCTGCTCTATCTTATACAGATATATTAACATTAGGGATACATGAGAAAATAAAGAGTTTCAGAGAAGAGCTTTTTGGTATAATTCTATTAAAATCTATAGGTCAAATGCCGAGGCAGAAGACAGTCTTTAAAGTGTAATCCTGATGCTTGGAAAAAACAATGCAAAGAACTGTTGAGCCTCATTTATGAACGCGAAGACTCAGAGCCATTCCGACAGCCAGCTGATCCTCTTTCTTACCCAGTAAGCATACAGTTGTTGAAATAATTGCCAGTATGATAATTTCCCATAAGTGTCCATACTAAAGTTTAGTTAAGAGCAATTTTTCCTCTCCCTCCCTTTCTCCCTCCTTCTCTCCCAATCTTTGAATTGTAAAAGTGAGTGGCATAATTAGTTATAACCTTTTAAAATGCTTGGCATGTACTTAGCGTATAAATTATTCAGTTGGAAACCAAATTCTAATCAAAATTTCTTTGCTATTCCTTCTTGATTTTACTTCATGCATTTCTTTAATACATTTTACTAACTTCTAATGTACTTCTATACATTGTAGACACTTGGTGACATATGTCAGTCCTATTTAATTTATACTAAATGTGTTATCAATATGGTCACACAAAGTAACCAACATACCAGTATTACTTTTCTTTTCAACAAAGATAAATGAACGAGAACTTAGATTATAGGATTCCTTTTCTAGGAGTATATCTATTTATATGTTTAATTACCCTTTAGTATAGATAGCAAGTCTATTTTAACTTTTTCAGAGTAAAGGTACAGCAGTATTTCAGAAATACATCAGGCCATCGTCTGAGCTTAATATAAATCAATATTCTTCTCTGTATACACAGGTCTCAGTTGGGAAAAAAATATTAAAATAAGGAAAAAGATTATGTTCAACAGAGCTTGTTTTATTTGTTTGTAGGGAGTTGGAGTCGAAAAAATTAGTCCTGTGTCTTTCGTAGCGGAGGAAAATGGTGAATGTAGAATTATTTCACCTTAAAGTACAGCAAATAAAAGCATAATTCCTATTTATGGACCTTTGAGCCTTAACTCATAATTGTATTACAAGTCTTGATATTTTGTTGTGGTGCTCTAGAAACACAATATATGCTTTTTACCTGCATAGGGCCATCAAGAGCAAGATGGGGAATCCTCAGAGTCAGTTGTTGCAGAAAGACAAGATCCATCTCTTTCTGAGGTAGGCCCAGTAGTCTCTCTTTTTTTAATTTCTGAATATTACAGGGGTACAAACACTTTGGTTACATAAATTGCCTTTACACTGCCGGAGTCACAGCTACAAGTGTGCCTATCCACCAGACAGTGTGCACCACACCTATTAAGTATGAGTTTACCGATCCCCACTTCCTCCCCACCTGCCCGATACCCAATGAATGTTACTTCTATATGTGCATATATGTTGATCAATTAGTACCAATTTCATGGTGAGGATATGTGGTGTTTGTTTTTCCATTCTTATGATACTTAGAAGAGTGGGCTCCAGCTCCATGCAGGATAACACAAGAGGTAGTTCACCATTCTTTTTTAATGGAAAAGACATACTGGTTTTTGTGTTTTTACTTTTTAAAAATCTCCATACTGTACATCAACCTTTCATAATTTTTAAAACTGACTTCTAACTCTACTCACTTTCTATTTACCTTTATTTCATTTTTCTTGGTCATTTAGTTTTTAATCAACATGTGTTCTCAGGATTGTTCTTTGTGGCATCCTCCTAAATGTTCATTTGTTCATGTAGATCTAAAGCTGCTACAGACTAGAAAATATCAGTGACACAATATAATCATGTCTCTGTTGCAGCAGATGATTCCTACTGGGACTTTATTCAGTAGACAGGCTGAGTCTTTTGAGTTTTGGATATCATATTATACAGATTCCAAAATTTTTCCTTTATGGAAATCTTAATGTTGCATAAGCTATACTGTGTTGGCATACACTTTTGGTTTTCTGTGATTTAAGAAAATAAGATGGATTTGGAGAAATAGTGATTTCTCATATTTTCAAAAATATTTTTTCTCTTTTTGTAATGCCTTTTCTCTGTCCCTTCTCCTGTTTTTTTTTTTTTTTTTTTTTGGCTTAGTCTTTGAAGGAAATGTAAAAAGGGATCTAATACTGAATATACTTTTCACTCTGAAACTTATTTATTGAAGGTTATAGCATATATAGTTATAAATTTCATATATAATTCTATATGATAACCCTAGGAAAACATTAACTAGACTTGAAAGATTTAGGTTAAAACGAAATCTTCCCTTTTTCCTAATTAAAATCTAATTCTGGACCTAGGAGATGGAAGACCTTACACAAAGCAAAAGTATCACATTGATTAAAACACAAAAGTGAGAGAAGCACAAACATAACCAATTTGACTTTGACCTCAAATGACATTTTAAGTAGAATGTTCTCTTAGATTGAAATCTTGGATATATGTAGCTAATTTGTGTAATGAAGCTATTTAATTATATGTGAATAATTCAATTTTCTACTCTCATTAAGTGGTTTGCCAGGGTTTTAGAGGTTGTATCAGCCTTTTAGCAAGAAATGAAATTCCATATTATAGGCTCTGTAGAGAGGAAGCCAGTGGCTATGGATTTTTTCTTCTGTCTCTTCAGAATTCTTTATGGTTAGTGATGGATGTGTGAGGGCTAAGGCTTTCCCACAGACCCTTGCTGTATTTATGAGACACTAAAAGATGGTTTGGGGTTGGGGGGAAGGTAGTTGGCAGATTGAAAAGCAATGTATATATTTTATGGTGGATTGTATCAGGAGGTGATGCAAATATCAGTCCCATTATATTGTTTAGTATTGTTATGCAGTTTGGGTAGTTAATAACACATTATTCTTTGTAGGATTATCAAGATGTTATAGACACTCCTATGGACTTCAGCACTGTGAAAGAAACTTTGGAAGCAGAAAACTATGGTAGTCCTCTGGAATTTTATAAGGATGTTCGCCAAATATTCAGCAACTCCAAAGCTTATACGTCTAATAAAAAGTCAAGGGTATGAAAAAAATATTAGATGGTTTAATTATCTAAGCATTTAATTATATATCAGGCAGTTTTCTTTCACCAGTTTTAAAATTGTTAAACAAATATATACTATAATTCTGACATTGTTATTGAAGTTTGATTCTTAGTATCTTCTCTGAAATATGGATCATTTCAGGCATGAAATATTATTAGTATGCATAAAAACACATTTAACATAGTCATTCTGAAATTAAGCACATTTTCCTATCTCTTAATTGCCTCTTCTTTACTTTTTTGTCATACTTACTTAATCTGCCAGAGAGAAGAAAATGAAAGGAGAGGTAGTAATTTGAGTACCCTTTACTATGTCTAATAAATGACTTGATAACAATATAAAGGTAGTTGACGATATTAGTGTATATGCAATATTTCAATTAGCTCTGAATATTTATGTTCCCTTTTTTGTAACAAACAGTGAACCATATTGGGAAGTTATAACTGTTTATTCATACTCACATTTAATATTTTCCCTATGTTTTCTCAGAACTTAAAATATCTTAAGAACAAAAAAATACTAATAATTTTTGTCTTTTGGAATCACTGGTATCTGATTAACTTTTGAATCAGTTGCATAGTAGGTATATATTTGCTCATGTCCACATCATATAATAGATAATGCATTTTCACTAGTTTCTGCAGGCATAATTTTTCATGTATGCTTTTCTCCACCTGGTCCTGATTGTAAGGGTAACATTTATTCTCTGTAAAAAGTTTGGGAAATACAGAGAGCTATAACAAAAAAAAGAAAAATCATCCACAAAGCCTATCATCCATATATATCTACAGCTAATATTTGATGTATCTATTTCCAGCATTTCCTACATTAACATATATATACTTGCATCTGTTTATATATTATTTAAAATAATAGATTTCATATTTTGAGGCACTTTTGTTACATACTGAAAAGGTTTTTGCTACATACTTTCAAATTGTCTTTTAGAATGTTGTTCAAATTTAAATTCCTCTGGCGATGTATGTGATTCTTTTTTCCTTCCCTTCATAACACTGGGTGTTATCTTTTAATAATATTTATTAATTTTAGGTAAAAAAATATGTCTTGTTTCAATTCTTTGAGAAAAATTTATTCAAGTGAATAAATAGTATATATATTTAGTCTGGAATGATGATGCTAATAACAGTCCAGGCATGTTTATACCTTTTATTTTTCATATAATTAAAGTAGTTGGTAAAACAACTACAATTTCCAACTTTTCAGATCTATAGCATGACGCTGCGGTTGTCTGCCTTATTTGAAAATCATATTAAAAATATCATCTCTGAATATAAATCAGCAATCCAGAGTCAGAAGAGGAGAAGACCACGGTACAGAAAACGTCTAAGAAGCAGTAGCAGTTCATTATCTAGTAGCCGAGCTCCTAGGTATGTTACATTGATGTAGCATTTTATGTTTTGAAAGCATTTTGTGTGTATTACCCAATTTCTGAAAGTTTATGAATAAGTTGAGGAGATTCCAAGAGATCTTTTTTTTCTTCCAGAACTCTTATGCCTGTGTAAAGATGGAATTAATGATCAACAGCATTGTTTATGTGGATTTTACTATAGGAGAAACTTCTTTTTTTAACAATTGAAGTTTACCTTTGTCAAATTACCAATTTGAAGCATTTTTCTTGGATTTTAGGGCATTTCCTATTTGGTCAACTTAAGCATTTTGTATCATACTGTCTATCATAATATGTTACTAACAGAAAAAAAATGTTCATTGTTATATATTTTTACTTCTAGTCCAAAAGGGAAACAAAAACAAATGAAGTTGCAGCCTAAAAATGACCAGAATACCTCAGTGTCTTTTGCTAGGACTAGCTCTCCTTTCTCGTCTCCTGGTAAATATCCATTTTGTTTTTGGTGTTCTGTGTCTCAGCTGAATACTGATATTAAGGATATAGAAGAGGTAGCATGGTTTATAGTGCAAAGAACAACAAATTTGGATTTAGAAATGTCGTTGTATTTCCAATTCTGCTTGCTAGCTGTGTGGCCCTGGGTATGACATTTAGCCATATGTTTCAGTTTCTTCCTTGGACTAGATGAATTTTAAAGTATCTTAGTTTTAAATTTTTGTGACTGAATGATTTTCAATGTCTGTATCTCAGAGTACTCATCTACAATATGTTTGCCAACATAAGATTTGAGGATTCCTTCTGTGTGGAGGTGGGGCTCTTTGAACATATTTTTCTGACATTTTGTGCTTGAAAGTTTAGTGATGCTAAATCATTTATTTGCAAAATACTATATTTATTTCTTAGAGCAACTTGTAATATTGGATGTTGGAGTATATTAACTGAGACAGTTTGAAAAGCAGCCAGTTTAACTTTCCTAAAAACTTGATAATTATGTTAATATTACAATCTTTTAAAATACAAGTTTCAGATGCTGCTGAAGGGCTATCACTGTATCTTCTCGATGATGAACTGGATGGGCCATTTTCTTCATCAGCCTTCAGTGGATATAGCCGAAGTGGAAATAACCATGACCCAGGGAAATCCAAATCATTTCGCAATAGACTTTTGCCAGTTAAACAAGGTAGGAAATAAACATGGGATAGGGCATTTATTCTTTATTTCTTTATGATGGAAGATGAATCATTTAAAAGCTAATGAATTGGTATAGTAAAAACTAGGATATCCTTATAGTTAATGGCAATTTTAATTTTAACATTGTCAAATTTGTGTTAGAGTTTCACATCCACAACTAAAAGCAGGCCATTAGCAAATTTCCAATAACTTTTCAAATATATGTTAGTCTTAAAATAAAATATAAAGTGAATAGGGAAGCAAAACTAAATGAAAAGTTATTTCCCCAAACACATAAAAACTAGACTGTTAGACACATTTAAGATTTTTCATATATATATATATATATATATATATATATATATATATATATATATATATATATATTTTGAAAGTATAACAGGGTACAAATAGTTTTGTTTACAAGGATCACTTTTGTAATGTTTGCTTGCGTCAGAGTTGTAACTGTGCTTGTCACCCAGATGGTGTTCATTGAGCTTCTTGTACCTTGATATCTAAATATCTAGGAAGACCAGGGAAGTTTACCTCAATTATTCACTCAAATAGGTTTTCCAGCATATGTGTTTTCTTCTTCATCCTCAGGAATGCTTATGATTCTTATATTTGGCCATTTTGCACAATCCCATATTTCTTGTAGGCTTTGTTCATTCCTCTTAATTCTCTGTTCTTCATTTTTAACTGACTGAATTAATTAGAAAGAGTTGTCTTCAAGCTCTGATATTCTTTATTCTGCCTGGTCTAGTCTATTCCTAAAACTTTCCACTGTGTTTTGTATTTCCTTAAAGGAATTTTTCATTTTGAGTCGTTCCATTTATTTTTTTAATTTTTCGATCTCTTTAGTGAATTTTTCATTCATTTCCTGTATTGTTTTTCTGATTTCTTTCAGTTGGCTTTCCATTTTCTCTTGGATTTCATTGAGCTTCCTTACAATCCATATTTGGAATTCTTTATCTTTCATTTCAATATTTTTGTTTTGGTTGGTATCCATTGCTATAGAACTGGTATTCCCTTTTTTGGGTGTCTTTTTGCTCTGATTTTTCATACTTCCAGAGTTCTTCTGCTGATTCCTTCTCATTTGGAGCAGCTGTTCCTTCTTATTTTTGGATTTTATTTTTTGTAGATGAGGCTTTTTCTCCCCTCTTACTTCTATGGTTGTGTTTATAGCATATGTTTGGTAAGAACCTTTAGCTTTGCTTGTGGATGTTTGATGGTGCTCTGGTTTCTGGATGGATGTCTTGGTCACAGATACCCTTAGTGTGGTTGTTTTCTCAGTTGTTAGTTGTTTGTAGGCTGTAGCCGTGGAGAGCTATGTGACTGGGAAAATTCCCAGTCTCTCTTTGATGAGGGAGGATGGAGGTCTTTGAAATCCTTTCTCTTTCCCCAACCTTGTGGTCTCCTTAACAGGGTGAATTGAATTGGCATGCCAAGTTTAATCTCTGAGACAATAGGTGGTGCTTATGGGTGAGAATTAACCATACCATGTACCATGGAGTCAGTAGGTGCTGTAAAGAATTGTGCAGATTGACCTCCCTGTCAGTAGGTGGTGCTTGCTTGAAGGCACAATATGTGGTATAGTTTTGGGGACTTGTGACCAGCTCTATTCCCTCAGGATAAGCACTCAAATGCCCTAGGTTGGGTGGAGCCCTGGAATGTCCAGTTGAGAACCTATTCTCTGCCATAGCAGAGACAGGTTATGAAGTGAGGCTAGGCAGGATTAGGTTGGGTAAACTAGCACTCAGGCTCCACAAAAGCAAGAAATGTAGCTGTTTCAGCAGGGGTCAAAGGTCCGCTCCCAGCTTCTGGGGAAAGCCACCACAGAGGGGCTGCCCCACTCAACTAGAAAGCCTGCTTATAGAGATGATGCCATCTGAGATTTATAGTCTGGCTGTCAGGAGTGGGTTTCACTCTTCTCCCCGTTTCCTTGCTCCATGGTCTCCCTCCACCATCTGCCTTTAGGCAGGAACTCAAACTAGCTAAACTCCCCCATGATTGTTTTGGGGTACTCCCCCCTCACAGAATCCTGGCCTGTACTGAGATCACAGCCTTCCTGTGGGACAAAGTATGCTCCGTGAGTATGCCACAGCTGGGACTCACACCGTACTCTCTTCTCAGTTGTGCCCACACAGCCTTCCTCACCTCCTGAAATTTGTTCACAAATCTCCCCTCCAAGCCCCCGAGCAACATAGTTGAGTCCTGTGGGTATAGGATCTGGCCTGCAAGCCTGTGCCCAGGTCTCCAAAGATCAATCTCTAACCATACCAGGGGGAAGTGTCCTGATCCCAAGTTGCCCATGGGGTGCTCCAGCAGGTTTGATGTCCCTCCACTTCATAGTATGCCCTGCTATGATACAGCCGCCAGGCATGAAGCACCTGGGAGGGTCAGTAAGCAGGGAGTTCACAGTCTGAGCACCCATTAATCTGCTACAGGACTTTAAAAGGAAACAGTTTGAGCCCCACTGTCTGTAGAAGCTTCAATGGTCACTCAGTTGTCTCTCTCAGCAGCTGTGGGTTGGGGAGAGGAGGAGGAGGAGGAGTAAACGAGTCTGTATGGAAGAAAGCTAGCACTCTGGTCATTTCCATCCCCTTCTCTCCAAGGAAGCCCTCCTAGAATGCCCTGGTTCTGGGGTCACGTGGATCTCCCGGGACTCACTGGACCCCTGTGGCTCCCGCTGTCTGGGCTAGAGTTGGAAAATGTTTACATAGGAACAACCAAGCTGAAAACTGAGAGGCTGAAGCCTCCTGGGAAGGACAAAGGCACGTCATGGGCTATGGAACAATATAGCACCTGCTACCGATCTGTGGTTATGGGAAGCACTCCAGGGGAGCTGGGAACCTGGTAGTTTGTCCACAGGAAGCTTCCAGTTCTCTGGATGCAGTAGCTTTTGGGCTCATGGGGGTAGAAGCAGCTCAGAAAGCTCTCCGACTGTCAGAAATGTGAGGGTGGGAGAAACAAACTGCTCCATCTACCCTTTTCACTAGACTCCAAGCCTCTAAGGGGTTGATCTCCACCAATATCTCACTCCTCCATGTTCTGCTCTGCAACTTCTTCCCATGGAGTCCCCCACAGGTTCTGGCACCTGGGAGAGGTGCCTCTGGCACCTCTGGGGTAGGAAGAGTAGGAGGAGTAAACGAGTCTGTATGGAAGAAAGTTAGCACTCTGGTCATTTCCATCACCCTCTCTGCAAGGCAGCCCTCCTGGAATGCCCTGGCTCTGGGGTCACATGGATCTGTTATGCCCTGGCTCTGGGGTCACGTGGATCAATTATAATCAGAATTATAACTGATCTATGTTTATCTGTTTGTTTTTTTTCTCTTTTATCTAAAAACTTTCCTTTCTACTGAGGTGCTCTAGCAGTTGATGTCTCTAGTCAGCCATCTTCCCACTCCCTATTGATTTTTCATATATTAAACCGCATTAATAAGAAAAAATGTACAAAGTCATCTTTAAATAGATTTCATATTTTTATGGGTAACTCCAATAAAGAAAATGGGTCTCAGTTGAGAAAGGAGCCTTCTTTTAGTCACATCTCACTTCTGCCACCTTCCTAAGGTTTTCAGTTAATATAATTCATTCTTTACTTAGGAGCCTACTATATCACTAAGTCAGTGGTTTTCAGACTGTGCCCTGCCCTTTCTGGGGGATCCACAGGGGTATTTCAGGAATTCTGAGTAGAGCCTTCTGCATTCAACCAGACATCTTTGTTTTTTATTTTGTATTTTCTATATAAATTTTTATTTTGAGAAAAATTTTCACTGCTTAAAAAGAAATCACTGACCTAATTTATTTTCATGTGCATTCATCTTGGACCATATCAAGGATATCAGATATTATAAATATTTTAAGTTTATTGTTATTCAAACTTTCTTCTTACACTTAGTCCTATGTTATAGACCCTGAGTATGTTCATAGAATGTTTTAACATGTTTAGCTATTTGAAGTTTCTGAAGACTAATTAATATGCTTTTATTAGAATATAGATTTTATTTTATGTGCATCTTTAGTGAAAGATTAAGTAGATTATCCTTTGTTATTTTAACATCAAATAACTTAAAATAGACTTCCACAGATATATTTTATATTGGTTATGTGAGAAATATTAAAACATATTTGATTACTTTAAAATAATTTGTGCCTTTATTTTTCCCAATTTATACCTTTACTTTTGCCTCTGATCATGCTGCACATTGCATACTCATGCGCTGCCTTCTCTCATTTTTCCCTTCCTTTAATTGCCAAGTTTTCAGAAGAAATAACCCATACTTTCTGCCTCTATTTTCTTTCTATCCACACTTTCCTGTATCCTTTATAGTCTGGCTTCTGCCCCAAGCACTCTTCAAAAGCTGTTCTCCCCAGAATCACCAGTACTCTTCAGTGGGCAACCAGTGTCCTTTTCTTAGTCCTTATCTTCTTGATCTCTGTGTCATTGCATACTGTTGGCTACCTTCTCTATGAACTCTCCTTCCAGGCTTCTATACTCTTCCGATTCTTCTATATCTCTGTTTCTTTTCTTTGGCCCTACTTACTCTCAATTTGCAGAGTTTCCTGATGCTTTTTGGTTTTTGTTTTTAATTTTTGTCTTCTACATGTAAAGGAATCTTATGACTACATCAATGATGATTCTCAAAATGTAGATACATAGCTCAAATATCTCTTTATTTTACTGGTTTCACTTCCAAGTGCTTCTTTAAAAAACCAAAAATCTTTGGATACTTATCATCTTTTGCATCTGAAGCTTGCTTCTTTTTCTTGGCTTACTATTTTAGTGGGCATCACTGTCTTCTTAACCACCCAGCTTAAAATCTCACAGTGTTCTTTGACTCTCCATTTATCCCTCATGTGCAGTTAGTTGCCAAGTTTTATGAATTCTACAATTCTTTAATAGCACTTAAATCTCTTGTCTACAGTTTCTATTGCTATCACCTTAGTCTCTAGCCTAAGTAAGCTTGGACTTCCATAATAAATTATGATAGACTGGATGGCTTAAACAACAGACATTTATTTTCTCACGGTTCTGGAAGCTTAAAGTTCAAGATCAAGGTGCCATGTGAGTTGGTTTCTGAGAGCTTTGTTCCCTGGCTTGTAGATGGACCCCTTTTTGCAGTGTTCTCACATGGCCTTTTCACTCTGCACAGAGATAGCAAGAGAAAAGGAGAGATAGAGATCTGGTATTTCTTCCTATAAGGATACCAGTCCTATTGGATTATGACCCTATCCTTATGACCTCATTATCCCTAATTACCTCCTTAAAGACCCTAGTCTCTAAATGTAGTCACATGTGGGTTACAACTTCAACATATGAATTTAAACAGTACACAGTTCAGTCCATAACACCTAGACTATTAGATTAATCTTGTTATTGTAGTAACCTACAACCTTAGTCTTTCCTCCTTCTAATCCTTCTAGTTCACTCCTATTTTCTTCCTACTTCACTGATTGGTCCTTCTTAATTATCTTTGCTGATTTTTCTTTATGTTTAAATTTTGGAACATCTCAGGTCTCAGTCCTCAGCTATCTTTTCTCTCTTTACTTACTCTCTCAGTGAGCTCTCCCAGTTCTTATGACCTTAAATATCATCTATTTATTGAAAATTTTCAAAATTATATTTCCAGCTTAATCTTCTCCTCTGAGCTCCAGACTGGTATATCCACCTGCTTTTTATTTATTTTTTCTTTTTTAAAAATGTCTTTCCTTGGATATCTATTAGCATCTAAAACTAAAATCTTGATTATTCCAGCATCCTGCTCAAACTTACTCCTCTTTCAGTATTCTCTAACGTAGCAAAATATCTCTACCATTCAACAAGTTTCTCAGGCCATAAAAACTGAGGAGTCAACCTTCAACAGTATTAGCTGTGCTTTTCACTTGATATCTCATCTGTAATCAGGTCCCATCAATTCAACCTTCAAAATTAAAAGATAATTCTTACCGCTCCTTTAGAAGGAAATATTCCATATCTAATCACTTCTCATCACCTCTGTTGGTACATCCCTCAACATATCTTACCCAGACTACTGTAGTAGACTCCCAACTACTCTCTGCCTCCAGTCTTTCCCCCTCTATAATCTATTTTCTCTTTTTTTGTCATGAAATCCTGCCATTGGATATAATCTGTTTTCTATATAGTAACCATAGTACTCTTCTAAAAATGTAAATCCCCATTTTACTCCAGCATAAAACTCTACACTGGCAGTCATCTCCTACCACTACCTGTTTTCCTGTTCCACTCTGGTTATACTGACTTTCTTCTTATTTCTTCTGCTGGATATTAACTTTCCTCAGATCTCATTTAATTCAGTTCTTTCTTCAAATACTACCTCTGCAGAGAAGTCATCCTTATCTAAAATATTCCTTCTATTCACACACTCACACTCTTTTTTACCCTCTTTTCTTTTTCTTTATAGCATGTCTCACTATGTGAACTTTTATTATTTATTTATTCACTTCATTATCTGTTAAGCTATCCGTTCTAAAATATAAATCCCAAGAGCAAGGACTTTGTCTCGTTCATCACCATATTCCAAACTCCTAACAATACCTGGCCCACAGTAGTTAATCAGTTAATATTATTGAATGAATGAGTGAAACTGTTTGGATTCATGTTCCCAGATAATTCTTCCTAAAGTTCAGCCCTTAAAATATCTTTCCAGCTACCTCATCACCCATTATTCTACCCCTACAATCCACACCCCCATATAAAAAGAAGTCAGACAAAAAATGTTAGTATCTTCCATTTCAAACAAATTTAATTTCTTATTATAGCACCTCCATGATTTTATCCCATCTGTTTTGGGTAACTATAGACTGTTTTTGAGCATAAATAATTGTCTTATCAATGTGAAAGCTTAACTTTTAAAAATCATTCATTTTGCTTTAGATCACTCTCTTGATGGACCTCTTACAAATGGTGATGGCAGAGAGCCCCGGACAGGAATCAAGAGAAAATTACTTAGTGCTTCAGAAGAAGATGAAAGCATGGGAGGAGAAGAGAAAGAGAAAAAAGAAACAAAAGAGAAATCACATTTATCCTCTTCAGAGAGTGGAGAGTTAGGATCCAGTTTAAGTTCTGAAAGTACCTGTGGGTCTGATTCTGACTCTGAATCAACTTCCAGAACAGATCAAGACTACGTAGATGGAGACCATGACTATAGTAAATTCATACAAACCAGACCTAAAAGAAAACTCAGAAAGCAACATGCCAATGGAAAAAGAAACTGGAAGACAAGAGGCACAGGAGGAAGAGGCCGATGGGGAAGATGGGGTAGATGGAGTAGAGGAGGCAGAGGAAGAGGAGGCAGGGGACGAGGGGGTCGAGGAAGAGGTGGAAGTGGCACTAGGGGAAGAGGGAGAGGGAGAGGTGGAAGAGGTGCTTCTAGAGGAGCCACCAGAGCCAAACGAGCACGTATTGCAGAAGATGAATTTGACACCATGTTTTCGGGACGATTCAGTAGACTGCCTCGAATTAAAACAAGAAACCAAGGCAGGAGGACTGTTTTATATAACGATGATTCTGATAATGACAATTTTGTGTCCACTGAGGATCCTCTGAATCTTGGTACATCCAGATCAGGCAGAGTGCGTAAAATGACAGAAAAAGCCAGGGTTAGCCATCTCATGGGATGGAATTATTAACAGTTAATAAATTTAGAATAATTTAAAAAATTCAAAGGCCTTCTACTGCAGGGAATTTACCAGGAAATCTACAAAGCAAATTGTGTGGGGACTTCTGCTTCCTTTCACATTGGTGCTTTTCCATTTATGCCAGTATACATTTGTTTCAAGACTTTTGATCTCCACACTTCATTTGTTCTAACAAGCCTTACTCATTAGGCCTTAAATTAAAAAAAAATTCTGCCCCCCCACACACACACGTGTGTGTAAGTGTCCGCATGCATGCGTGTGTGCGTGCACACACACACACACTACAGATTTACTACATTAAAGGAGCATTCAGCTTCTTAAGAGTTGCATGACATTTTTATCTCAGTAGAATATCCCTCTTTTGCTTTTATATCACAGAAGTTTAGCACCTTGTAGAGTTTTATATAGTTTGTTTTTGCCATTTTGATTCCTATACCCAGTAATAATAATTTTTGCACAATACACCAATCCTAAAGGCAGCTATTAAATGTTTACAGTTTCTATATTGTAAGAACGATCTGGATTATTTTACTTTTCCCAGGCCAAACTTTCATGAATTGTAGTGAACTGAAGTATATATTTATACTACAGTTTTTTTGGGGGTGGGGGGATCTTGATATGCTTTTCATTGATTTGCTTAATTCACATTAAAGGTGAGAAAGGGTTGGTGCCTTGTAAATATGTAGCAAATCTTTGTGGTATGTCCTGATGTGTGCATTAACTTTATTAAAAAAGAATACTTGAGGTATCAATCTAGACAAGGTGCCAAATGCAAAAGTTTCTTGCATCCATTTTCTTTTTCCTTTTATATTTTCTTGCATTAATAGAAATTGTGTAGCTTAAAGAATAACTTAAACATTTGAAAAATCCTCATCCACAAAGAATAACTTCTTTGAACAGTAGCTCGGCTACCTCTTAACTATAACTACTAGAAACGTTAAAGAAAATAGATGCTGTTATTCATTACTGACTAAGGAGAAATAGAACAATCTTAGTAAGAATGAATACTCATAAACTGAGAGGTTAAAATCATATTGGCTCTCAATAGTTGTAATTAACAAATTTTCATAAGTATAGTATGCTCTACCTTAGGCTTTCTTAGAACATATTTGTCTAAGTAGACTTTGGCTACTGCCTATATTTCTGCCACCACTTACTATTCAACATCTGTGAGTTACTGGTTTCATTTGAATCTTAAAATTTAACAAAGCACTTAGTTTAAGTTGGAATGTTTCGGCTAGCTAGTATTTTGAGTCAAACTTAATAGGTTCTTCTCATATCATTCCAAAGGGTTCTTCTATTTTAGTCTTTCAGAAAAGAACCTCATTGTACTGCACTGCACACTGATATTTTGAATCATTATTTTATAGATGGAAAAAAATCTTCAAAAACTCTTATGGTCTTGTTTACAGCAGTAGAGTGCACATGGTTCCATAAGTGAGCTTGAGTTCCAAGATCAATTTTACTCCTCAAACCTGAGATTGCAGATTTGCTAATTTGTTACATACTTAGATTTTTGATGTGAGAGGAATAATATTGATCTCTGTTTTTGTAATAGCAAATTTGTTACACTTAGAGCAGACATGTGGCATAAAACAGACTTCTTAATGTATACCTAGTTTTATCCCAGGATATTTCTTAAGCTAATGTGTTTGTTTCATGCTTTCAGTCATTTCATGCATCTGAAAATCCTTAAGTGCAGAGGAAGGAGTACACACATAACTTTGCTTTTTTGGAAGTGTCGGGGTGGATGCTAGACTGACATCTTTAAGCAATTTTCACTTGCAGTAGAAATGATGTTCAGGCTTTAAGAAAGTATTGTGAATCGTTAATGGCACTAACTTCTGTTACTGGACAGTAGACCAAGCTGATATTTTTTTGTTGTTGTTGTGTTGTTGTAGTCTTTTTTTCACTTAACCAAAACTACTGGTTGTAACTCAGCTGCCACTTTTAACCATAGTATAGATTCAGAATGTTCCTAGTTGAAACTACATTTGATTTTTACTAAAACATTCTATTTCATTTATTCATCTCTTGGGCATTTAGACTAAATTGTGCCTGTGTTTTCCTGGAATCAAAGGATTAGGCCTACCCTAATCAAAGTAATCTAGTTACTTAAATTCCTGGATATACCCAAATGTGGATCACGTGTATCATTTTAGTGTGTATTTTTTTGTTGATATTCTTCTATGAAGAGCTGACCTCTTGAAATGTAGAAGAATTGCCATTTGTGTGATTTTAGCTTTCTGGAGCTTTATTTATAATTTATTTTGAAAAATAAAGATGCCACATTTATTCCCCAAATGTCAAGATTTTCTAGGTTTAGATAATTAGAATAATAAGGCTGAAAACATTTTTAAGCATATTTTATATGTAGTGAAAACTGTGAAAATACTAGTGAACAGCATTTTGCTGTATTGTTGATTTCAGTTATTAAGATTTAAAGAGTTAGTCTCCACAGTATGTTAGATGAGCTTAGTTATCATTTATTACAAAACAAACATAATTTTGTTTGCATGCAAATTATTTTAATAAGCGTGAAAATAGAAGTTTGGATGATAGTATTTTTACTTTTATATCTGGACTTTTTTTCCCCTCAAATTTATACTTTGCTTTTTTGTAACACCACCTCCTGTGAATGTGTCGTAATTTGTGTCACTTCGAATACTTTATCATTTTAATTTTTTCAAAGCCCTTTATACCTAAATAATATCTGAGTTCAGCCATAGCAAAGCAAGTAGGAAATGAGCTAAGAATTTTTAAGAAAAGTCTAAATAAGTTGCTAAGAAAAACCACTGTTATATTTAGGTCCATGAGAGCATACACATGTATAAGCCTAATCCTATGCTAGATATGAATAGTGAGCTGTTATATTTCTCATAAATGCTAATAATGTTTAAATTCCCAGCTTTAAGATCTTAGCATGTGTATATATTTATAAAACCTGAATTGTATATTTCTTCTGTGGCTTGCTGTGTATATCTCTTCCAGCAATAGGATGCTCTCCAAAACATTCACTACTGTCTTAGCCTAATGACTAAATTTGTTTTTGTATGTGTATGTGTGTGCATTTGTGTGTATGTAGTTTTATTTTTTTCCCAACTTGACACACCTTATCTCAAACATAAAAGGATATTTTATATGGAGGACACTATCTACCAATTCTTTGCCTCTCTCTGGCCCTTAGCCTGTATATTTACTGCTTGACCATCCATTTCATTATACCTTCTAGATAATCAATGTAAGTTTTTCATGTACCTATTTTCCTCTATTCTTTTAATTTGTCTTTTTCTTTCTTTTTCTGTTTCCCTCACCAGAGATCAGGCTTATGCTACAATTCTTCCCTACAACATTTTATTTCAACCAGAGGCAAAGAAACTGAGTAAAATTTATAAATTTTGTTCTGCAGAACTGTGTGTTCAGATATCAAACTCAGCCTTCCAATGCTTTGAGGTACATTTGAGTGATTTATCTTTTTTGTTGTTTTGATCCTGTAGATTGTCATCAGACAATAATAGAATGAAAGATAAAAATGTGAATGCCACTTCTAACTTTTTGATAAAACTTTTTGAGCATTTTTCAAAATTTGTATGATTCTGGTAATGATAAATTAAACACCTTATTACTCACTTATCTTGGGAATTATTTTATACACATTTACCAACTGGCACTTATCTTCAAAGTTGGAATTTTCAAATCCATGGAAAGGAGACTTGCTTTATGTATAATTGTCAGTATACTTTGATTTCCACCCTTTTAAACAATTATGATAACATTTTGAGTTGTGAAACGAATAGTTTAGTGTTCTGGGGGAAGAGATGGAACTTTTGACATTTAAATCCCAAACATTTTCATGGTATGTAAGGCTTTATGAAAGTTTTATTGAAAAATAAAATATTCTAAGGTCATTTTTAAGGCTTGTTTTAAAAATTAGTGTCAAAATATTTCCATGCTTTTTTGCTTTTCATTTCTTAGCAAATTGTCTTTACCAAGTTTTAATTATCAAATTTATCAAATTTTGATTAAATTCCAATATAAAGTTAATTTTTTTCATGGTGCTGTATTTTTTGGAATATGGGTAACACTCAGGTTTCTTGATATTTTATTTTTATATAGCCTTATTATTTCCTTTTTCATCTTTCCTGCTTACTTTTATCATCACTTATCTTTCTGCAATGAAGACTGTACCTAATTTGGCACACTTCAACAATACTGGAAATTTCTGAACCATTGATGGGAGAAGTATAGTAGAAAAGCCCTGCAGTTTAGAGTTAAGGTGTGTTTCCTGATTTATATGTATGCCCATTTCTTATTCTTATGCCTATCTTGATGAAATCTAGAATATGAGACTTTGACATATAAAAGCATGATAAGTATTTTCTAAAAAAAATAAAACTATTGATACATATTAAAACTGCCATTGGTAATTGACTTATAAAATCACATACAAAATTATTTAGAAATCCAGTTGGGAAATGTGTTTTTACACATGTTAACCAAGTACACATTAGGCAATACTACAAATGTTAAAGAAAACAATACTGTGGTGATGGCAATCAGTAATTTATTTCTTTGTCCTGTAACTTATCATCCTTGTCTTTTGTAATCCCTTACACAGTATTAACAAACATGTACCTTGTGTTCTTAGTATCCGTACATTTTAAGATGGAAAATCATTCAATTAATATTTGATGTGATGTTGTATATGGGCAAAATGTCCATTAAACTAAAATTCAGTAAAGAAAGGTAAGCCAAACTGGCTTGGTTTATAAAAGATGTTTTGTTTGGCAGTTGTCATTCATTATAAGCAATTATCTTCAGAGACAAAAAACTGGACTAATTTGTTGCCATTCTTTATGGGATGTTTACAATAAAATTCCAAGTTGTTTGGAATCAGTTGCACTCTTGCTGCTTTATGCCTTAACTCATGTAGCAGAGATAAATTAACAAGAAGAAAGAAATATGAAGTTACCATTCTATTATCAACTTTAGAGATTTTAACATGTAACTCTTGGGTCATTCTTTTCTTTCTTGTTTCTTTGTCGTAGAATATTTTATTACTATTTTTAATATGAGAAACTAGGGTGCTTCTTCCTTTCAAAGAAAAGGTTTTTGTTTTTGTCTTAGTCAATGCAAGTATTCTTTGGATATAGAGATAATAAATATATTAGATGTGATATTAATATTTTAAATATGATCTGGTTAGTGCATTAAATAATAGCCTGCAAAGCATTAGTCAACACTTTGATTTGTATAGCTTTTCAAAATTAATAGATATCTAATATATTTATTTCTTGTAAGTTTTAACAACTGGGCTATGAATTCCTGGCATTTTTATCTAATATATAGTCAAATTGCCTACAAAGCTTAAATATACTGAAAATAGTGCTTAAAATCAATGTAGAAGGGGGAGGAGTGAGGTGAGAGATGACTCTTGACCAAGGATCTGAATACCCTAACAGGAACATTCATTCATCCTAGGTCTGAACCTATACAGTTAACCAGAATTTGTCTCCCAATGGCAGGAATTCTACTAGATTCAAGATAAGAAAGCTGGCCAAATACTAGACTGTATCTTCTATACATATACTGTCTATTTTTTGTATTTAGAATCAAGAAATAAGATATTTAGAAAAATACCTCCTTTATCTTCTGGCATATCCAATGGCTGTGAAAGTAGCCTGATTTTTCACAATATTCGTAGACTGAGATAGAGATAAGGTGTTTGGTGTTTTTGTTTAGTTGCTTGATTGGTTAAAGATAGACCACTTTAAAGATGTAAAAGTGTTAGCACTAAAAATTCTTTGTTAGTAGACTTTGATTTTTTTTACCTGACCTGATAAATATTTTAATAGACAAATTAAAGATTTTTTATGATAAAACATTATAGCAGTATTCAGAAAAAGATCCATTTTTCCCTAGTTGAGAAGGTCTAGAGCAAAAGTGTTCTCTATCCTGTTTCTCAATTATATGCCCATGAGGATTTGAAGCTACTTTTCAAAAATGCACAAAATAAATTGAACCCAATATATTGAGCCTGTGAGTTGATTTTTTAAATGGGATTTTTGGTAGGATATTTAAGCCCATACACTTACAGTTGTTTTCTCAAGTCTTTTATATAAATACTTAAGAGATTTTTTATGCTACATAATACTGGTAGACCAAATAAGACATTAAATAAAATTAAGTTTTTATAGTGCCAATTTTTCTCCAAAGTTTTGGGGAAACATTTTTTTTCTTTTTTTCTATATACCTTTAGTAGGTTTTACATTGCCAGCTGTGACAATTGCCTTAATAAAGCTACTTATCACCTGAAGATTACAATATCTAATAGAAAATTTTAATAGTTATTAAAAAATAATAGTTAATTTGATATTAAAGACTTTTAAAAATCTTTCTGATGCTAGTATTCTTTCATTAATTTGTAAAGGTTGAATTTCAACTTGCCTGCTCAGCATCTTTATGGTTCTCTTCAACTTTGCAAGTTTTATAAACATATGAAGAAATAAAAATATTTAAAATTGCTTAATTTAACTTACTAATATTAATTGGTGGAGTTTATTCACTTTTAGGGATGCTTTTGTGGTTGATTTTTGTCTTGTTGCAATTCTGATTAGAATTTGTATAGCAACATGTTAATTTATATTAGCAGTTTTGTGTAGTCCATCAAGTAATTTAAGGCAGTAAAACTGCCTTTAATATGTTTTCCCCCTTTGTCTTTTAAACAACTGAGATTTGCAATACGTTGAAATAAGATTTGCATCCTACATTGTATGTATAATAGATTATTTTTAGAGAAATATTTTGTTACTGTTGGGTATTATTCATCTAATATGTTAACAATGAAGTGTTCTGAATTATTTCTATATGTTAAATTTTAATTTATAAATTAGAGCCAATCTTGTATATAAAAACATAAGTGTTAATGTCTAACCTGACCCTATAGAGCAGAAAATAGGCCCATGACGTTCTCATAGTCACTAAATTACCAAGTAATACTTTCACTTTTGGAGGTTGGTGATCATTTTTATTCTAAATGTGGTTAATCATTTTCATGATAAAAGTAGTTATTAAGACAAGATAATAGTGCCAAGTTTGTGGTATATACATTTTTGCTTTCTGGTTGCCTCAACAGTTTAAGACTGGTGAATACAATGACAAGTTTTTCACATGAAAATACCTTTTATCAATTTTCTTATAATTATTCAAGCAGAAATTGTCAGAGAATTATCTGAGATAATGAGTCACATTCTGTTCTAAATATGTATAGGGATCTCCTTCATAGAAGATATTTACCAGCAGGAATTTGTAGCCCGTTCTCTTTATATCATTGATAAGAAATGGCTAAAGGAAGATTAGACTATTTCTTCCCAGGCTTTTTTATTTATTGATTCATTCATCAACATTTACTGAGTACCTTCTATGTTCCAAGCATGGTAATTTTATAAAGAGATTTACAGTCGACGAAGTCCATCTCTCTTAACAGTTTCTATCATCAGAACGATACTATCAGTAAATTAAGATCAGTTTTAGTAAAATAAATAAATTGCATAAGCCCACATGGCTGGTAAATAGTAAAGCCTTGATTCATCCAGGATATCTGCTTCCAGGTCTGTAGTCTTAGTTTTCATATCTTATTAATGGGATGATGTTTTGTTCTATTTTCCTCCTTCCCAATCTCAATGAAATGGAGATTCTTAAGTCATGCATGTGTATCTTGAAGATCGTGTTTCCTTTTTCTTCTGGCTTAGATCATTTAATAGAGGACTTTGAGGTGTGGCTTTTTGAGCCACATAGTACTTTTGGGATGTGGTAGTTAGGGGCTAAATTTTTAAGGCTACCAGGTTTTAAAGTAGAAAAACGAATGAACTCTTATTAAAGTGCATATCTTACACAAATTTGCAAAAGTGTAAATGCCCAAGAAAGTGTAGTGAATTTGCTCCTATCTTAAAGATTAATTATGCTAATTATGTATACAAATATGCTTTGTGCATAATATAAAATTTATCAATTACTACAACCTTCCAACCTATATGTCCCTTTGCCAGTATAAAACCTAGAACATTTTTCCCTTCTGAGTTCAAATGGGGTTTCAGGTACACTTCCCAGAGAATGCAGCAGAGCTCCTGATTTAATCCCTAGGTTTAATTTAGGGTTTTTGTTTGGGGATTTTTTTCCCGTACATTCTTTGAACTATGAGTTTTACTCATTTAACGTGTCACTCCTCCTTTATGCCAATCCATATACCAATCATTTTAATGTTTTTTTTCCTCCAAATTAAGACTTTGGGGCAGGGGTGGTGGTTGGTAAGGGTCCAAGTAACCCTATAAATACAGTGAAGTGAATTTGAACCCCTGCTGGTTTGAATTTTATAGCAATTCTATCACAGTATATGTGGTTATTAGGGAAAAAATGTTTAAAGCAATTTAACTCAAGACTCGTGTTTGCTCTCTTTATTCTCAAGAAATGGAGTTTTGCAATGGGTTTTAAAAAGCCATTAAGCTTGCTCAAGTTGCATTTGGTTCATGGCATTACCATTAGTCTCATTCATATTTCACAATGCCACCTTTTCTCCTCTTCTAAAAACTTTTCACTAGTTCTGATCCTCATCCAAGGAACAGAAGTATTGGTTTACAGCACAGAAACTATTGAGTTCTTCTGTCAACAACGATTGCTGTAAAAATCAATCAGGGAATAGAAAATAGAGCATATTAATTTTCTCTGGGCTCACTTCCTAATTTCTAGTAAGTTCTGGTTTATTTGGGGCCTCAAAATAGGAGGATTTATTTTTCTAGTTGGATAATGTATAGTTTGGCTGCCTGATTATACCTATATTAATCTTTGCTTGTATTAGGAGGATATAACGTGGAAATCTAGGTCAGAGCTTTGTTCTGTAGTTAGGCACTATTCTGCAACCTGGCCTGTATTCTTGATAATGTGTGTGTAAATGGAAGTAGCCTGACCTGAATTCAGATACTATGATTATGGTGAAAAAGAGGAGAAAGGAAAAATATGAGAAAACTTTGAGATTTTTCTAAGATCCATCTTAACTAGAGGAGAGTAGGGGACTGGGGGTTAGAGGGTTAATGAGAAACGAAATTCCCTAGTGTTCAGAGTTTCCATGTCACTTAAACACAGCAGCCTCAGATCACAGCAAACTGGTTTGGGGAAGTCCCACCTGAGTTCTTTTGGTGATTGTGGGGAAGGGGCAGATGCATGAAGCAAGGAGTTTACAGAGGGATTGTTGATGGTGATTTAAATGTCAGAATTATTGTATTAATAAGAATGGGCATATTTCTCAAGGTCCCAACCCTCTTAGGAAGGTATTATTGTTAGCTCCATTTTGCAGATGAGGAAACTGAGGTGTAGAAACAAAAGATCACACTGCTAATAAATGGCAGTATTTACACTCAGATACATGTTTCCAAAGCCTGTGTACTTAACTATTATACATGCCACTTCCCATCAGACTCATTTTAGGCCTAGCTCTGTTGAGATTTGCTGAATGTCTTTGATCAACTCCCTTGTTTTCCTTGGTTTCAGTTGTCCTTAGCTATAGAAAACTGAAGTTGATCACAAAATTATTTCCAAGGTCCATCCTTTTCTATTCATTCATATTTCTTTCTTATCCTTTTTAAATGCATCTTCCTAATCTCCAAAGCATACTTTTATTAGAGATTTGATATTCTTAGAATCTTGGTAAACTCTGTATCTTATTTATTTGGAAGCAAAATCCTATGCTTTAGGAGGTTTGCTTTTCATAAGGAAAGCCTTACCAAATTCAATTTAGGAAGTGTAAAAAAGTAATTGGAAAGATTGACTTCTGGCATGACAGTGTGTGCAGTCCAATAACTTACTAGTCAGTGAAACTGGTGGAAACCGTATTTAAAAAAAAAAAAAAACACTTATAAGCCTCTGGAAATGGTCTTCAGGGCAAACAACAAATAGAATAAACATTTATTGAGTAAAATTAATGAAAATTCAAAAAGAAAGGTGAGAATCTATATTTGAAGCAAGACCACTTCTCATCCAATTTCAGACTCCACTCTAGACTGTTGCAGCCAAGAACCCAGGGTTCCCTGTTTCCCCATCTTCTAGACCAAGAACTTTCTTCTTGGTAAGAACAAGACATCAGTATTCCTTGTCTAGCCCCCAGCTAGTGTTGCTGAAGCTAAGTTCCAATGATTGCGGTTGACAGGTGGGGGGGACCCTTCTTCTGCCTAGCCCCCACTCATGGAATGGAGGTGCCTTGGTGCTACAAGCTAAAATGACAGGTCCTAATCACTCTTGCCCCAGCTCATGAGATTGTTGTTCTTTGCCAGGAAAAGTCCTCGGGCTGCTCCCCTGCCCGCACTAAATGTTCACCTTCTAGATGGAGGGGTGTCACTCAGAATCTTGCCATTATCTCCATCACCAGTTTCAGGGCCCTGGCTCAAGATATTCTTGCCTGGAGGGAGAAGCAGGCCATAAAACAGATAGCTAGCCTCTTCCCAAAGGAAGTAACTTTATTTGCAACAGGCCTAAGAGTACTATTAAGACTAGTGGAGATTGAGGGAAAAGACAAGTGAGGAGACTCAAGATATAAGCTAAACTGTAGGTAGGTTAGTTTGCCAGAGAGAATTGGTAAGTAAGAGTTGGGAGGAGTCCTCCTAGGGTCAGAATAAATATCACTCACCTCAAAAACTATTCCTTCAAAAGAATCAGAAATTAATTGGATTCATTTATAGTGTAATTTATGCTAAAAGACATTATTGAAAACAACTGAGTAATCATCCTGTAATTAGTGCATTCTAACAGCAGAGTGTGGGCAGAGAGAAAGAGACCCCTTCACAAACCACTGGTATTCCAGGGTGACTGTTGTCATACTAGAAGCTGAGCCTGCCTAAGGAGCAACATTAGACTCTTAACACCTGGGAGGGAAAATAGACTTCAGTAAAATAATCCAGCCATTGAGTAAACACATAAACAAGCAAATAAAAATACCAACCATGGAAGGCAGAAAGTTTCAGTACCCAGAGTTGTTACAATATATTATCTAAAAGTCCAGTTTCCAAAAAAAAGTCATGAAATACAGAAAATGAAAAGCAAAAATGGCAGAAGTAAATCCAACTGTATAAATAATAACATAAATTTGAATGGATTAAACAATCTAATCAAAAGACACGTTTAACAAAATCTTTTATAAAAACAAAGCTATATGTTATATACAGGAGACATTTTAGATTTAGAGATACAAATAGGTGAAATGTAAAACGATGGCAAAAAATATTCAATACAAGAAGCAATCATAAGAAAAGCAGAGAATATGTAGTTATATATAAGCAATAGACTTTAAAAATTGTTATGAGAAATAAAAGAGTTCTGTTTTTGTCTAGAGAGGGGTGCAGAGCAAGATGGCCAAATGACAACCTTCAGGAAACGCCCCTCTGTGCTAACACCAAATTCAACAACTATCCATGCAAGGAAGCACCTTCAGAAGAATTAAAAATCAGATTAGTGATCATAGTACCTAATTTTAATATTATGTCAAGGAAAGAGGCACTGAAAAGGGCAGAAAAGACAGTCTTGCGTTGCTTACACCGCCCCTTCCCCATCCCCAACTGAGCTGCACCAGCATCCCTAGTGGAGAGAGAATCTCTGTGCCTGGTGGAGGGAAAGTGCAGTGATTGTGGGAATTTGCATTGGAACTCAGAGCTGCCCTGTCACAGGTGAACACAACACAGAGCAGAATTCTTCCAGGGCCCATGGAGGGAGCATTTACACCAGCCCAGCCAGAGGGAAATCCTCTGCCCTGAAAACTGAGTTCTGGATAGCCTTACCACAGGCTTACAAAAAGTGGCCTGGGGCCTGGAATAAATCAATAAGGCAATCAGGCCACAAAGGCTGAAGTCCTTGGGCAATTCCTACAGATGTGCAGGTTCAGAGCCAGTGCACTTGGGCTACATGTGACCCAACGAGACACAAATGGTGGCATCCAAGCCAGTGCCTGTGTCACTCCTCCCCAAATTCCAGGCAGTACAGCTCACGGAGAGTCTTCCTCCACTTGGGAAAAGGAAAGGGAAGAGTTCAGAGGATTTTGTTTTCTAACTTGGATACTATCTCAATCACAGTAAAATAAAATGCCAAACAGAACCCTATGCCCCTGATTCCAGGCGTTAGTTATTAGATGGTATTTCTAGATGTTAGGGTGGAGAGCTAGTGCATGTGGGTTTTGAGAAAGATTTTTCCAAAGTTTAGGATAGGAAGAAGAAGTTTATCTACTTTTTTCTAGGTGGAAATTGGACCAGAAAAGGGAAAAAAGAGAGAGGGGAGTTGCATGGTGAGGCACTCACAAGAGAAGGGAGGCACTTGCACAGACAGGGGCCAAGAGGCTGGTCGGTTGTTCTGGGGACAGAGAGAAAGGAAAAAAGATAGTGATTATGGTGAGAAACTGCTGCATCTGCTCCTTTCTTTCTTCTCAGCAGCAGAAGCAGCAACAGGATGTCAAGTCCAAGAGTTGGCTCTCATGCCTTTCCTTGGGGAAGGGCTTATCACAGGAGATGTGACTCTTCCCTGGAAATATGGCTGAGGCCTGAAAATCACACCCTGTTGTTCACTTGGGAACTCTGTAAAAACAGATCCTGAAAAGCAATTATAAAAGAGAAAAATGTACATCTCCTTTCTATCTGTTCAGCTCTTTTCAGGAGTTGTGTAAAATAGAACTCCTACAGGGTGCCTGTTAGTGAGAGAACTCAAAGGATTGATCTTTAACTGTTACTAGGAAATTGTAGGATTAGATATTTTTCTGTTAATTTTGTAAGGCTGCCCCTTTGACTAGATCCACCATGGGCCAGAAAGAAACACACTGCCCTAAAGGGAATGACCCAGTCATGGCAGGATTCACTATCTGTTGACTAAAGAGCCATTGGGCTATGAATAAACATCAGAAGTAGCCAGGCAATAGTCACCACTGGCTTTGGGGACACTGGGCTGACTTCAGGTGTGACTTGGAACAATCCTAGCTGTGGTGGTCATGAGAGAGAGCCCACATCACTCCTCCTCCAACTCCAGTAGTTCAACACAGAAAGTGAGGGAAAAGAGTGAGAGACTGCCTCATATCTAGGGGATTCATGCATATCTTATACAAGTCCACCAAGGTGGTACCACTAGGAGTCTAAAAAATGATACAGCATTACTGGGCATGGGTCACCCCCAGTGCTGATATGGCTGTAGTGATGAAAGACTTAGATGACAACACTCAATTCCCTTTGAATATCTGAAAAGCTTTCTTAAAGAAAGGTGGATTCAAACAATCCCAGACTGTGAAGATTAGAATAAATACCTAAATTTTCAATGCCCAGATATCAATGAATATCTGTAAGTGTCAAGAACGTCCAGGAAAACATAACCTCACCAAATGTACTAAATAAAGTACCAGTGACCAATCCAAGAGTGATGGAAATACGTGACTTTCAGACAATTTAAAATAGCTGTTCCAAAGAAACTCGGTGACCTTCAAGACAACACAGGGAAGGAATTCAGAAGCCTGTCAGGGAAATTTAATAAAGAGATTGAAATAATAAAAAAGCAGAAATTTTGGAGCTGAAACATTCAACTGATACTCTTAGAAATGCATCAGTGTCTCTCAACAGTAGAATTGACCAAGCAGAAAAAAGAATTAGTGAGCTTGAAGACAGTCTATTTGAAAATACACAGTCAGAAGAAAAAGAGAAAAAATAATACAATAAAATGAAGCATATCTACAAGATCTAGAAAATAGCTTCAGAAAGGGAAATCCAAGAGTTATTGACCTCAAGGTGGAGGTAGAGAGAGACTGTGGTATTAATAGAAAGTTTATTCAAATAAATAATAAGAGGGAACTTTTCAAACCTAGAGAAAGATATCAATATTCAGGTGCAAGAAAACCACAGAACACCAAGCTGATTTAACCCAAACAAGACTACCTCAAGGCATTTAATAATCGAGCTCCCAAAAGTCATGAATAAAGGAAAGATCCTAAGAGAAGCAAGAAAAACAGAAAAGAAATAATATGCAAAGGTGCTCCAATACATCTGGCAACAGACTTCTCAGTGGAAACATTACAGGCCAGGAAAGAGTGGCATGACATATTCAAAGTGCTGAAGGAAAAAAAATAACCCTAAAATATTATATCCTGTGAAAATATCCTTCAAACATGACGGAGAAATAAAGACTTTCCCAGACAAAGTGAATGATGGATTTCATCAACACCAGACCTGTCCTACAAAAATACTAAAAGGAGCTCCTCAGTATTAAAGAAAAGGACATTAAAGAATAATAAGTCATCATCTGAAGGTATATACCTCACTGGTAACAGTAAGTACACAAATACAAAATAATATATTGCCATGTATGAGCCACTTATATCTTGAGTAGGAAGACTATAGTACAAACCTATCAAAAATAACTACAACAACTATTTGAGAGCTATATAGTATAAAAATATATATAGATGAAAACAACAAAAAGTTAAAAAGCTGAAGGGAGGATGGAGTAAAGTGTAGAATTTCATTTAGATTTCCCTTTGCTTGTTTATTTCTTTTTTTGTAAGCAGAGTGGTCATATGTTTAAAATAATTAGTTATAAAATGATTTTTACAAGCCTGATGGTAGTCTCAAATCAAAAAGCCTGCAACAGATACACAACAATAAAAAGCAAGAAATTGAAACACACTACCAGAGAAAATCACTTTCAACAAAGGAAGACAGGAAAGTAGGAAGAAAGAGAGGACCACAAAGCAACTATAAATCAAATAATATCATGGCAGTAGTAAGTCTTTACCTATCAATAATGATATTGGATGGGAATGGACTATACTCTCCAATCAGATGACATAGAGTGGCTGAATGAAAAAAACAAAACAAAAAAAAAAACACCTAACTATATGTTGTCTACAAGAAACCCACTTCACTTACAAAGACACACATAGACTGAAAATAAAGAGATAGAACAAGATATTCCACATAAATGAAAACCAAAAAAGAACAGGACTAGCTATCCCTCTGTTAGATAAAATAGATTTCAAGACAAAAACTGTAAAAGGAAGCAAAGAATGTCATTATATAATTATGAAGGTGTCAATTCAGCAAGAGGATATAACAATTCTAAACATAAATGCACTCAACAATGGAACTCCCAGATATATAAAGCAAATGTTATCATAGCTAAAGAGAGAGAGACAGACTCCAACAAAAATCACTGGAGACCCCAACACTCTACTTTCAGCATTGGAAAAATCATCCATACAGAAAAATCAACAAAGAAACATTGGCCTTCATCTGCAATATAAGACAATTGACCTAATAGATATTTACAGAAGATTTTATTCAACAGCTAAAGAATACATATATTTCTCCTCAGCTGATGGATCATTCTCAAGTATAGATCATATAATAGGCCACAAAACAAGTCTTAAAATTCAAAAAATTAAAGTCATATCAAGTATTTTCTCTGACCACAATTGAATAAAATTAGAAAGTAATAGCACTGGAAACTATACAAACTCATGGAAATTAAACAATATGCTCCTGAATGATGAGTGGATTAAGGAAGAGATGAAGAAGGAAATTAAAAATATTCTCAAAAGATATGAAAACAAAAATATGATATATCAAAACCTATGGGATACAGCAATAGCAGTAATAAGAAGAAGATTATCAAAAGTATCTATATCAAAATGTAGCAAAGCTTCAAATAAACAAACTACCAGTACATCCTAAAGAATAAGAAAAACAAGAGCAAACCAAACACCAAATTAGTAAAAGAAAATAAATAATAAAGATCATAGCATAAATGAATGAAATTGAAAAAAACATACAAAAGATCAAAAAACCAAATGTTAGCCTTTGAAAAGATAAGCAAAATTGACAAATGTTTAGCCAGGCTAAGAAAAAAAGAAAGAAGACTGAACTAAATAAAATCACAGAGGAAAATGGAAATATCACAAGTTATAATGCAGAAATTCAAAGGATATTTAGAGACTACTATGAGGAACTGTACATCAATAAATTCAAAACCCTATAAGAAATGGATAAATTCCTAGACACATACAACCTACCAAGATTGAACCAGAAAAAAAATCCAAAACTTGAATAAGCAAATAATAAGCAATGAGAGAGAAACAATAATATTCAGTCTATCATCAAAGAAAAGCTCAGGACCAAGAAGCTTCACAGCTGAATTCTACCAATCATTCAAAGAATAATCAATACCAGTCTTACTTAAACATTCCAGAAAACTGAGGAGGAGTAATACTTTCAAACTCATTCCATAAGGCCTGTATCACCCTGATACTAAAACCAGACAGAGAAACAAACAAATAAACAAAAAAACAAAATTATAGGCCAATAACTCTGATGAAGCTAAATGCAAAAATCCTCAACAAAACCATAGAAACTGAATTCAACAACACATTAAAACCATTATTCACCATGATCAAGTGGGATTCATCCCAGGGATGGAAGGATGGTTCAACATATGCAAATCAATCGATGTGATACATCATATCAACAAAACAAAGGGCAAAACAATATAATCATGTAAGTTGATGCTGAAAAAGCATCTGATAAAATTCAGCATCCCTTTATGATAAAAACTTTAAAAAGAGCTAGGTGTAGAATGAACTTAACTAAACACAACAAAATCCCTATATGACGGACTCACAGAGAGCATCATACTGAATGGGTGAAAATTGAAAGCCTTTCCTGTAAGATCTGGAACAAGACAAGGATGCCCATTTTCACCACCATTACTCAACATGGTACTGAAAGTTATAGCTAGGGAAATCAGACAAGAGAAAGAAATACAGGGCATCCAAATTGGAAAAGAAGAAGTCAAATTATCTTTGTTTGTAGACAATATGATCTTATATCTACAGAAACCTAAAAGAAACACAAGAAAATCCTTTAGAACTGGTAAAAAAAATTCAGTAAAGTTGCATGATACAAAATCAACCTACAAAAATCGATCACATTTCTAACAGCAAATAATCTGAAAAAAGAAACCAAGAAAATAATTCCATTTACAATAGCTACAAATATAATAAAATACCTATGAATAAGCTTAACCAAAAATGTGAAAGATCTCTATACTGAAAACTATAAAACATTGAAGAAAGAAATTAAAGGGTACATACATAAAAAGAAAACAATATTTGATGCTCCTGGATTGGAAGAATCAATATTGTTAAAACGTCCATACTACCCAAAGCAATCTACAAATTCAATGCAATCTCCCTCAAAGCACTAATGCCATTCTTCATACAAATATAAAAAATAATTCTAATATTTATATGGAACCAAAAAGACCAAGAACAGTCAAAGCCATCCTGAACAAAAAGAATAACACTGGAGGCATCACATTACCTGACTTCAAATTATACTACAGACCTATAGTAATTCAAACAGCATGATATTGACATAAAAACACAGAGACTAATGGAATAAAATGGAGATCCCAGAAATAAATCTACACATCTACAGCAAACGTATCATCAACAAACGTGCCAAGAACATACATTGGGTAAACAATAGTCTCTTCAATAAATGGTGCTGGGAAAGCTCAATATCCATATGCAGAAGAATGAAACTAACCCTTATGTCTCACCATATACAAAAGTCAAATCAAAACATAAAGACTTAAATCTAAGAACTGGATCTATGAAAGTGCTAAAAACATTGGGGAAGGCTTCAGGACATTGGTCTGAGCAATGATTTTTTTGAGTAATGCCCCCAAAACATAGGCAACAAAAGCAAAATTGGATGAATAGGATCACATCAAACTAAAAACTTTCGGCACTGCGAAGGAAATAATCAACAAAAGAAAGAGAGAACCCACAAAATGGCAAAAAAACATTTGTGACTATAATCAACAATAAGTTAAAGAGTATGCTTTAAAATATCTAAAAGAGTGGAATTGGAATGTTCCTAACGCAAAGAAATCACAAATGCCTGATGTGATGGATACTTCAATTCTGACTTGATTAATGTACATTGTATGTCTGCATCAAAACATCATATATACCCTATAAATATATATAACTTTTATGTACTCATAACAATTAAATATAATTTTTAAAAAAATAAATAAAAGTTTCATTTTATAATAATAAAAGAGTCAATCCAGCATGGAAATAAAATAATTATGAATATATATGCACTTAACAGTAGATTTCCCAATACACGAAGGAAAAAGTGAAAAAATTAAAGGGAGTTCAGCAATAATATTTATGGACTCAACACCTCACTTTTAATAATGAATATAATAACTGGGAAGAAAATCATGAAAGATATAAAGGGCTTGAACAACTCTATAATCCAACTAGACCTAATGAACATATAGAACACTCCACCCAATAACAGAATACACATTCTTCTGATGTACATATGATATATTTTGGGGTACTGTATGCAAGATCATAAAACAAACTTTGATAAATTTTAAAAGGATTGAAATCATGCATAGTATGTCTACCACCAAAGTGGAATGGAATTAAACACCAACAATAGGAGGAAATTGGAAAATTTACAAATATGTGGAAGTTAAACAACACATTCCTATGTAACCAATAGATCAATGAAGAGATTATAAGGTAAATTAGAACATACAGTAGTCCCCTTTATCTTCAGTTTTGCGTTTCTCAGTTTCACTTACCCAGGGTCAACTGCGGTCTAAAAATATCAAGTGGAAAATTCTAGAAATAAACAATTCATAAGTTTTAAATTGCATGCCATTATTAGTAGTGTGATGATTTTTTGCATGTTCCACTCTGTCCTTCCCAGGACATAAACATCCCTTTGTCCATGGTATTTACACTGTATATGATATGATACCTGCCCATTAGTCACTTAGTAGTTATCTCAGTTATCAGATCAAGAAAGCATAGTATATATAGGGTTTGGTAACTGTCTGTGGTTTCAGGGATCCACTATATGTCCTGGGGCATATCCCCATGAATAAGGGAGGAGTACTGTACATTGAGATGCATAAGAGTAAAAGCATACCAAGATTTTGGGATCGGCAAATGAAGGGATCAGAAGGAAATTTATATCTGTAAATATCTGTATATAAAAGGAAGAAAGCTCTCAAATCAATAGCCTAACTTTTTAGCTTAGAAAATTAGTAAAAAGAAAAGAAAACTAAACCCAAAATAAGCAAAAGGAAGGAAATAATAAAAAAGGAGGGCAGAAAGTATCATCAAATCGGTGTAGTATTAACTGATCAGCACTTAAGTGCATATATAGTAATAACATTCATCGGGTGTCGGGCAGATGGGAGGAGGGAGGAAGGTATGGGTATATACACACCTAATGGGTGCGGTGTGCACTGTCTGGGAGATGAACATGTTTGAAGCTCTGACTCAGGTGGAGCGAGGGCAATATATGTAACCTAAACATTTGTGCCCCTGTAATATGGGAAAATAAAAAAAAATGTTTAAAAGAAATGAAATAGAAAATAGAAAAATAATAGAGAATATTAATGAAACCAGACATTGGCTCTATAAAAAGATCAACAAAATTGACAAACTTTTGTCTACACCAAATGTAAAAAAAAAAAAATACAAAGGGACTCAAATTATTTAAAATTAGAAATGTAAGACAGAACATCACTACCTACCTCACAGAAATAAAAATGATTATTAGGGTACACTGTGAACAGTGGTTCATTAGTCTGATAGGACTTCCATAACAAAATAACACAGACTAGGTGTCTTAAACAACAGATATTTATTTTGTAACAGTTCTGGAGGCTGGAAGTCAAGATCAAAGTACTGATAAAGTTGGTCTCTTCTGAGGCCTCTCTCCTTCATTTGTTGATGGCCACCTTATTGTTGTATTCTCACATGGCCTTTTATCTGAGGGTGGGGAGAGAGAGAGTGAGCACTATCTGGTGATGCTTCCTCTTCTTATAAGGACATGAAGCCCTATACTTATGGCTTCATTTAACCTTAATTACCTCCTTAAAGGCCTTATTTCAAAATAGAGTTATAGGAAGTTAGGACTTCAACATGTGAATTTATGGGGATCACAATTCAGTTATAATAAACAGCATGCCAACAAATTAGGTAACTTACAAAAAATGTAAAAATTCCTAGGAAAACAGAAACTGACAAATGTGAATAAAATCAAATAAAAAATATAGATAGACCTATAACAAGTAGAGATTGAATTAGTAATTTTACAACTTCTTTCAAAGAGAACCCCAGTCTCAGATGGCTTTACTTGTGAATTCTACCAAATATTTAAAGAAAAATTAACACTAATCCTTCACAAACTATTGCAGGAAATAAAAGAGAGAGTAACACAGTCCAACTTTTCCATGAATCCAGTGTTATACTGATACCAAATCTGACAAAGGCATTACAAGAAAACTACAGACCAATATTCTTTATGTGTATAGACAAAAAAATCATCAAAAATACTAGAAAACCAAATCCAGTAACATATAAAAAGGTATATGCACATGACCAAGTGATATTTATCCTAGCCAAGCAGGTTGGTTTAAAATCTGAAAATCAATCAATGTAATATACCATAATAATATCATAAAATGAAAACCACATAATCTTATCATTAGACTAAAAAAATAATTGACAAAATTTAACACCATTCTTGATAAAAAAAAACTTACAGCAAGCTAGAAATAAAAGTTAACACCCTCAACCTGATAAAAGACACCTATGAAAAGCCCATAACTAATAACATATTTAGTAGTAAAGTACCAAATACTTTCCCCCTTAAGATGAGGGTTATCCACTTAACACAGAATTTCTGCTCTCACAACTTCTTTTTTTTTTTTTTACTGTTTTTTTTTTTTATTATTTCAGCATATTATGGGGGTACAAATTTTAAGGTTTCAATAAATGCCCTTTCCCCCCTCCACCTACAAGTCTGAGTTTCCAGCATGATCATCCCCAAGATGGTGCACATCTCACTCATTATGTATGTATTTACCCTCCCCCCTCCCCCCTCCCCTCTGCCTAATACCCTATTACTGTAGTACCTATGTGTCCACTTAGGTGCTGCTCAGTTAATACCAGTTTGCTGGTGAATATATGTGGTGCTTGTTTCTCCATTCTTGGGATACTTCACTTAGTAGTATGGGTTCCAACTCTAACCAGGAAAATATAAGATGTGCTATATCACCGTTGTTTCTTAGAGCTGAACAGTACTCCATGGTATACATATACCACATTTTATTAATCCATTCTTGGATTGATGGGCACTTGGGCTGTTTCCACAGCCTTGCGATTATGAATTGTGCTGCTATAAATATTTGAGTGCAGGTGTCCTTTTTAGAGAGGGTCATTGGATCTTTTGGGTAGATGCCCAGTAATGGGATTGCTGGGTCAAATGGTAGATTCACTTGTATC
>VSMD01064612.1:0-28167 GCA_008750895.1 Mirza zaza | reverse complement strand
CGTGGGAGGGCGGCTGGCGTGGGAGGGCGGCTGGCGTGGGAGGGCCGGCTGGCGTGGGAGGGCAGGCGTGGGAGGGCGGCTGGCGTGGGAGGGCTGGCGTGGGAGGGCGGCTGGCGTGGGAGGGCAGGCGTGGGAGGGCGGCTGGCGTGGGAGGGCTGGCGTGGGAGTCCGGCCTCTGTTCGTGAGCCGCAGCTTTGGTGCCCGGCGGCCCGGGTGTGTCCCCACGGGAAGAGCCAGACTCCCTGTGTGGCCTCCTGGGTCCTCGCCCGTGGGGTCCTGGCGGCATCTTTCACCTCCGCCTCGCAGGAGGTGGAGACGGGACCCCCCGGGGAGGTCTGAGCGTAATCGCAGGATCGTCTCCCTCTCGCACGCCCCGTCCCCCCAGAGATGCCGTCGCCGAGGCGGAGCAGCGGGTATCCGAGGTGGCGTTGGGCTTTATAGGCTGGAGCGGTACCCGGCACGCCGTCACCGGGGGCAACGTGCACAGTCTGCCCGGCCTCGCTCCTCCCATCCCCCACCTGCTTCCCCGCAGTTGCGCTGAACTAGAGCTTCACGGACATTCCCGGGTCTCCCGTCACCCTCGGTTCTGTTTTTCTTTCTTTTGAGACAGAGTCTCACTCTGTTGCCCAGGCTAGAGTGAGTGCCGTGGCGTCAGCCTCGCTCACAGCAACCTCGGACTCCTGGGCTCAAGCGATCCTCCCGCCTCAGCCTCCCGAGTAGCTGGGACTACAGGCATGCGCCACCACGCCCGGCCCATTTTTTCTATATATATTTTTAGTTGGCCAATTAATTTCTTTCTATTTATAGTGGAGACGGGGTCTCTCCCTTGCGCAGGCTGGTTTCAAACTCCTGACCTTGAGTGATCCTCCTGCCTCGGCCTCCCAGAGTGCTGGGATGACAGGCGTGAGTGAGCCGCCGCGCCCGGCCTCTCCCCTCCTTTTCTGAAAGTGATGTTTTGGTTTCTCCCGCAGTATTCTGAAAAGGAGGACAAATACGAGGAGGAAATTAAACTTCTTTCTGATAAGCTGAAAGAGGTGAGTGTGTGGTCGCGCCTTATCCGGCGCGGGTTCCTCCCCGGGCCGGCGGGAGAAACGGTGGCGGTGCTGACTCCCTTCCTCCTGCCCAGGCTGAGACCCGCGCGGAGTTTGCAGAGAGGACGGTCTCGAAACTGGAAAAGACAATCGACGACCTGGAAGGTACGGAATCTCGTTGGTGGGTCCCCTCCCTCGGTGACATGTCCACAGGCAACAGCTGGGGGGGCGTGTCCGCAGGGAGGGGTCGAGTCCCAGTTTGTTCGCCTGGGGGAGCGGAGTGGGGAGTGGCGAGGTCACATCTGGAGCCCCGGGGTGGGACGGTGCAAACCAGGTTGAGACGTGAGTTCCCGTTTCCAGGGAGCACGGGCTCTCGGCTTACGCTAGCCGCGTGTGCGGGTGTGCGGAGCCCCATTACAACGCGGCTCTCTCTGCTTGAAGGAAAAAAAAAAAAACAAGGCCGGGCGCGGTGGCTCACGCCTGTCATCCTGGCACTCTGGGAGGCCGAGGCGGGAGGATCGCTCGAGGTCAGGAGTTCGACCAGCCTGAGCAAGAGCGAGACCCCATCCCTACTATAAATAGAAAGAAATTAATTGGCCAACTAATATATATAGAAAAAAAATTAGCCGGGCATGGTGGCGCATGTCTGTAGTCCCAGCTACTCGAGAGGCCTAGGCTGGAGGATCGCTCGAGGTCAGGAGTTCGAAACCAGCCTGAGGAAGGGGGAGACTCCGTCTCTACTAAAAATAGAAAGAAATTAATTGGCCAACTAATATATATAGAAAAAATGAGCCGGGCGTGGTGGTGCATGCCTGTAGTCCCAGCTACTCGGGAGGCTGAGGCAGGAGGATCGCTTGAGCCCAGGAGTGTGAGGTTGCTGTGAGCGAGGCTGACGCCACGGCACTCACTCTAGCCTGGGCAACACAGTGAGACTCTGTCTGAAAAAAAAATGAAAAAACCTCTTTAGAATTTCCTTTGGTTTGTTCGTTTCTGAGAGATGCCTTGCATTTTTTTTTTCAAATGCCTTACATTTTTATGGAAGCTTTCTCCCCAGCGAGCTCAAAGCTTATCACACAAGATGAGAAAACAGAAACACAAAGAATAAAGACTGTGGGCCCCCCCCAAGCCTGGTGCCCACGTAACCCCCGAATTCCTTGGAGAGGTCCCTTTTTGAAAATTCTGTCCCGTGTTTCTTCGTGATTCAGCCCTGGAAATTCCAGATCTGGAGGCTCACATGAAATCTCCCGAGCTGGCCGGCCCCGCCCCCCCAGAGGGTGCAAACACTCCGCCTGGGAGTCCCAGCGGTTGGTTTGGGAGTGAGGTTTCCATATAAGGACAAAATGCCCCATTCCAAAGCGTGACCTTTGCACTGGGTGACATCATTGGGAATCGGGAATGATTTTCTGATTGGGGGTGGGTGAGGGCTGGCTGGGGACAGCTCTGTGCCTTTCCAGTCTCCACTCTTCTCGAGGTTCATTGTGGCCAGTCCCCTGCAGAACCGCAGGCCGCTCAGAAATCTCTCCGTAGAGCTCTTGGTTTTCTTTCTTTCTTTTTTTCCATTTGTTTGACGCAGGGCACGACCTTCTCCCGGTTCATGCTTTGTTTTCTCACCTTGTTTGTTTGTTTGTTTGTTTCCTTTCGTTGCTCATGCGTGACGCTCCATCCTGACCCCCGCGCTCTGTCCCCCGTACCTCTCTTCTTCCGAGCTCTCTCTCCCCGGGGACCTCCGCCCTGTAGACGAGCTGTACGCCCAGAAGCTCCAGTACAAAGCTATCAGCGAGGAGCTGGACCATGCCCTCAACGACATGACCTCTCTCTGAGGGGCGGCCGGGCTGCCGCCTCTGTCCCCAGCAGTACTGGGGCTTCTAGGAGCCCCGGTGGGGGGCCTGCCTCCCGGTGTGACCTTCCCAGCCTCCTTCCGATGTGACTCTGTGACTGCAATAAAGACAGGCAGTCCCCACCTGCATGCTCTCCTCTCCTGTTCATTTCCTCCATCTGCCGCCTTTGAGTCGTAGCTTGTACCCTCCGCCCGGGGCTGGCCGGCCTCCCCTTGCTCACAGAGGAAGCGCTCGGTACAGAAAAGAAAGTCGTGCCTACGGGACTCTTTTCTGAAGAGGCCAAAACCAGAGCTGGCTTGGCACGCGCGCTCGAATCGAATGGGTGTTGGCTCGCGGCCTCTGCCTGCCGACGGAGTCTGTCCTTAAATAGGAAGTGTTTGAATGGAGGCTCCTCCCTGCCGACCTCTTAGGCAGCTTTAGAGTCAGCAGAGGCCAGGCGCGGAGGCTCATGCCTGTAATCCTAGCACTCTGGGAAGCCAAGGAGGGCCGATTGCTCAAGGTCAGGAGTTGGAAACCAGCCTGAGCAAGAGCGAGACCCCGTCTCTACTAAAAATAGAAAGAAATTATTGGCCAACTAATATATATAGAAAAAATGAGCCGGGCGCATGCCTGTAGTCCCAGCTACTCGGGAGGCTGAGGCAGGAGGATCGCTGGAGCCCAGGAGTTTGAGGTTGCTGTGAGCGAGGCTGACGCCACGGCACTCACTCTAGCCTGGGCGACAGAGTGAGACTCTGTCTCAAAAAAAAAAAAAAAAAAAGTCAGCAGAACTTGCAGAGAGACCAGCAAGCCTGGGTCTACCAAAAAAATGAGGCTACCCTGGAATGGGCCTTGAGCTACGAATGCAAACAGCGGCAGTGGCATTTGGTGTCTTCCTTCTTCCTTTTCTCTTTTGTCCTCTGTGTTACGCTCTCGGGAGGGTAACCGGGGAGGTTTCCCACGTCCTCATTGCTCACAGGACATTCACCCAGCTCCCCGTCCTGGGAGCAAGTTCACCTGCACACCCAGCCCTGGGGACAGTGGCTGTACAAGGAATCACAGAACGCCCCACAGACAGGGAGTAGAAACTGCTGTGATGTCAAACAAAAGAAGTGGGGTGACTCTTTCCTGAGTTCCAAAGTTGCCTGAGGTGCTGACATCACCTCCCTTGGTGCCTGAGTTCACTACAGCCGGGAACCCTGCTTTAGTTTCGTAGCGGCTCGCAGGGTTGGCCCGTGGGCATTAAAAGGTCATGCTTTCAGTGATCAAAGACAACAGATTTTCCCAAGAAAATCCAGGTTTGAAACAGTCTATCCAGTTCTCCCCTGCGTCCCACCGCCACCCCACATCATCCCCGAAACACTGACGTTTAGATCTCTAAGCTGCGGCTTCCAGACCGCCTCTTGCGCCTGGGACCCGCACAGAAATCTCCAGCTAGATCACCAATTTGGGGGCACCATGGCTCGTTATTCCTCATCCTATCATTTTTTTATTTGGGTGGGAAGCTCTGTCTCGGTTGTTACTGATATTCCTTCCTCCAAAATGCATGTCCTCTAAACTACCTGTACCTTTCCCAGCCCAGCCTCTCCCTGGCCCTAGGGGGCCACCCATCCTGAGCTTTTATGAAAACCACGCCCTTCACACACATCGCCCCGCGTACGCCCTTGGAAAGGTTACAGACAGCGTAGGGAGCTATTTTTCATTTGTTTTCTCTCTGCATCTGTTCCCGGGATTTTTTCCGGACATTAGCAGCCTCCACCCTTTGAAATGACTGTGCAGCCTGCCTATCCTGTCATTCTGCCTACCTAAGCTCCTAAGCGCAGTTTCAGGGATTAATGCTCTGGAGTTCTGCTTCTACCTGTTGATAGTCTGTGAGCTTCATGACCATTCTCAAGGACAATGAACACTTTTTAAGGGAAAGTAATTTTTTTTAAAGATTCCTTTTATTGAAGATGCATCAAGTAACATATTCTCCTAACTACAATACATCAGAATGCAGACTGATCTTTAATACTGAAACATAAGGCACGATTATCATACCGTACGGATGGGGGAGAAAAAGTTGTTCAGAGAAGTCGAGAGACTTTCCAAAAGTCAGACATCTAGCTAGCAACGAGATTTCAGTTTCTCTGACGTCCAGGCCAACGTGTCTTCCATTTATTCCATTCATAAAGGAAATCGTGGCAGGCGGAATTCTAAGACGGTCCCCAAGATTCTCACTCCCTGGTGTACAGGTCCTGTATATCCAAGGGAAAGTAATTTTATCTCAGACCTAATGACAGAATAGATGGCAAAAAAATCCAGCTGACAAGGTACAGTGAGGTCAGGACTCATCGTCGAGAGACCAGGGTATGAGTCCTAACTCAACTTGAGCGGTGCGACCCTGAACAAGCTGCTCAGCTTTCCTGCAAAATACAGGCGACGCCTCAGTTATCGTGAGGCTTAAATGAGGTGATGGGGAAATTGGCTCATGCATTCGGTGTTCAGTTCACATTTATTCACCCAGACTAGACGGGCCCAGGTCGCTATTCTGGTTCTGATGGGTCCAGGTCACAGTCACTCGATTTTTTTTTTTTTTTAAGTGCCTTGTCAAGTGAAAGGTCCAGTCGTCCTAGCAGAAAGGCTGCCGTCATTTTTTTTTCTGCAGTCATTTTTTTTTTTCTCTTCCTGAAAATTTCCAGGCTGATGGTATCACGTTTTATGAGGCATTCTGCTTTCCTCTGGCATTTTAATGAGTTTGGGCCGTACCCCTTATCAGCTGCCGCTCGCTGCAAACCGGTCCTGTCCCGTGCTGTCACGCATAGCTCTCGATGGCATCTTTTTCTTTTTCTTTGTTGTTTCATCAGCTCGATCGCTTCGTAACGTGCCTGTGGTCTGGCGTAAATTTCAGTCATGTTGCATTTACCTGGGGTTTGACCTCATCGCTGTGGATACACAGACACGATAACACCGATATGCCAGGAATTTAAACAAACCACTCCCAGAAAGCTCCAAGGGAAAGATGCGTTATAGGATTGCATTTTCCTACCAAAGGCTCAGGGTCTAATAAACTGGGGGTCGGGGGGTAAGGCACTAAGTCACCTGTGTCCGGGACTAAAATCTCACCTGTGTGTAGCAAGTCATAGGTTCTGAAGCATTTCTCATTTGTTCCTCATTATAACCCCCACAGCACACATTGGTATTGTATTATCCCCATTTGACAGACGGTAAAACTGAGTCCTAGAAAGGTATAACGGCTTACTTCAGTGGAACAACTGGGACTTAAATTCGGGTACTCTGACTCTAGGGTTGCCAGATTTAGCAAATGAAAATACAGGACACCAAGTTAAATTTGAATTTCAGATAGGCGATGAATAAACTTTTTTGGCATAAGCGTATCTCATGCAACATTTGGGATATACTTATATTAAAATATTATTTGTGGTCTATCTAAAATTCACTTTAACTGGGCATCCTGTATTTTGTCTTACAACCCTGACTCCCACATTTGGTGCTTGGTCCCTATTGCTCCATGGTGTTTTGCTATAATTAAAATACAAAGTATTGGCCGGGCGCGGCGGCTCACGCCTGTCATCCCAGCACTCTGGGAGGCCGAGGCGGGCGGATCGCTCGAGGTCAGGAGTTCGAGACCAGCCTGAACAAGAGCGAGACCCCCCCCCCCCCGTCTCTACTAAAGATAGAAAGAAATTAATTGGCCAACTAAAAATATATAGAAAAAATAAGGTTGCTGTGAGCTAAGCTGATGCCACGGCACTCTAGCCCTGGCAACAAAGTGAGACTCTTCAGAGAAAAAAAAAAAAAAATGCAAAGTATTTTCTCTGCTGTGACTTTCACTCTGGCAGCTTGAGGTTTGGAAACCTTTTTTATTTTTCCTTTAACAAAGAGGCTTATTAATTTATTTTCCTCCCACTCTTAATCCTCACCAGAAAAACTCGCCCAGGCCAAAGAAGAGAACATGGGTTTACATCAGACACTGGATCAGACACTAAACGAACTTAACTGTATATAACCAGACGCAAGAGTCTTGTTCCAACACCAGAGCTCCATGTCTTTCTCTTCTCTCGTAAGAAGTTTCTTTTGTTATCGCATCTTCGCTTCGCTGGACATGTCAAGCAAACTATGACCAAATATTTTGTATCAGAGAAGCTTTGAGCACCAGTTAAATCTAATTCCTTCCTTTTTTCAAATGGCACCAGCTTTTTCAGATCTTTTTTTTTTTTTTTTTTTTTTTCTTTCCTTAAGTTGCATTTATTCCTAAGGTAGGCAGGGTATTTCATATTGAGCATCCTCTCTCTCAAGACCAAGGGCGTTTGGTTCCTGGGAGAATAGACAACCCCACACTCTCCCAAACACAGACTAACTCCAGTATCTAGTCCTGGAACAGTTTAGAACGATGAAGAATAGAACCCTCTGGGTCACCGTTGGTCAAAGTACGGGAGACTAGGGACTATCCCACGGGTGGGGATTTTCCATCCAGAGCAAATAAAAGGCGGTGGGGGTGGGGGGAAGCCCTCTTGTGGGGAGCCTTAAGCCACAGGTCGATTAGCCTGGTCATGTGGGCCCTTGTCCACACCCCACTGCGGAACGGACATCCTCCTGAGCAGTTGAGTACAAGAATGCTTGGGAAACGGTTGCAGTAATAACCCAGGTATTTTCTGGCCAGATCCTAGATGTTACGTTCTCCTCCGTACCCCTCCATCCTAACGTCGTTCTCTGAGGACCAAGTGTCTTAGTCCAATAGTGTGACCCGTGTTTTTCTGCTGGGATAGAATGCCGTCCACTCAGCAGGAATATGGTGGCGTTCGGTCCTGTTGAGGTCAGCTATATCAAAAAGACTGGCCTGCTAGCCATAAACTGAGCAAAAGAGTTTTTTTTTTTTTTTTCTATTAGCAAAAGGGGCTTCTCTGGCAGCAGAGCAGAGATTTAAAAAAAAATGGGCCCAACTTCATTCCCATACTTTGCGGAATGGTGAATTGAAGAACTACTTATCTAGGACTTTAATTCCTTCTTCAGGACCAAGTTACTAAAAGACCAAGAAACTCCTGATTAAACTGGATGATGGAGTATTTTGTAGACAGGGCTGCACATGTTGGCTTTGTTGTATTTGTTTTCTCAGTTAACATCTCAGAGCTGAAACATTCCACATTCCCCAAGTGTGGGGGCCGAATCAAGTTTACAAGTCTGACCGAAAAGTCACCCGGCTTCTAGCTTATCTGAGTCCCCTGCCCCTCACTCCTATTTATTAAGCATCACACTACCCAGGAGATACACTAGCAAATTGTGCAACTGAATGAAATTCACACTCCTCTTTTAGATTCTTGCAACTGTATCATATGTAATAGTATCACTTTTTCTACATTTTGGTCAAATAAATTTTTACATAAACTACAATTTGTGTGACTTTTAGAATGCATGGGGACATTCAGAGCATTTTGGTTCAGCAAATGTTAACGGGATGGAAAGGGGAGATAACCGTGCCAAGAACTTAGCAAGTGTTATTTGCTTTGCACCGTGACTCTACAATCTATAAGGATTATGACCTCCATGTTACAGATGACAGCACTTGACCTCAGTAACTCAAAAGCCCCTGTCCTTTGTTATACCCAATCCTGCCCAAGCCAGGCTGTGAAGAGTGAGTAGGATTTTAACAGATGAGGGAGGTGCAGGGTGGGTGATCTCTTGTTGCCTGAGTTAGGAAATTACAAGGCCTGCCTGAGTATGTAAGGCTTTCTGTGTGCTGCACATATCATAACGCAAAGCAGAAGTTGGGAAACTGGAAAGCAGACTGGTTCCACGCTGATGAGAGCCTGAACTTCATGTGGTCAGGAGTGGAGAGCCACTCAAGACTGGAGTAAACGAATTCAAAGCAATACATTAGGAAAATCCACTTAGCATTCATTTTCAGGAAGGACTCGAGCGGGGGTAGACTACAGACGGGAAGGCAAGTTCGGAAAATGTTTCAATCCAGGATAGCATAGCGACTGCCATAGAATAAGACGGAAGAAGTGATCTGCAGAAAGTAATCTTAAAATTTAGCTGACCGGATGACAGGGAACTGAGAGAACAGTGTCAAAAGACCACCACAGTTTCACTACCTGTATTGCTTTGATAGTTTGTCCCAAGATTTTATGCTGGGGCGGGGAGTTAGGGAACCAGAAAGAGAAAAGAAGTCCTTTAAAATGTTACTGCAGCCAGGCACAGTGGCCTGTGCCTACCCAAGTGGCTCAGGTGGGAGGATCCCTCGAGGCCCGGGAGTTAGAGACCAGCCTGGGCAAAATAGGGAGACCTGTCTCTAAAAATCTTTTTTTAAAAAAGCAGGGCATGGTGGCACACACCTGTAGTCCCGGCTACTCAGGAGGCTGAGGTGGGAGGATCGCTTGAGCCCAGGAGTTCAAGGCTGCCGCAAACTATGATCATGCCACTGCACTCCAGCCTCAGTGACAGGGCAAGACCCTGTCACATTAAAATACAACTAATCAGTTGTATTTTAATCATAAAACATTAATGCAGTCTGCAAACAATTTTCTGTTATCCAGTATGATTAAAACATTTCCTTCCTATCAATTCAACATGTTTAGCTGACACTGTTAGCTTGTTTAGATGGTAGGGCAGGGGGTGTCAATCAATAAATGTAACTCCCTCCTCTAAATGCCCTACCATTACTAGATTGAAGTTACTCCGTCCTGTGTCTGTCTTCTCCCTCCTCCCCGTCCCCTTGGGTTGTAATCACATCTCAGGGTGCTGTTTTAGTCGTCCTTGTGGCTCAGCACTTAAGAAGTGCTGAATGTTAAGTTGACCTGTCCCAACTCTTGGGTGTTCCCAATCCCATGAAGTGTGGGTGGAACACAGGGTGAGGTTAGGACCAGATGTATGCTAAGGGAAAGGTTTTTGGACTCTATCTGGCCGAGAGACCACAGACGGATACTAGATAAGTATACTTAGCTAATATCCACTGCAGAGTGGAACCTGGGTAAGAGGAAATGGCCAGCGGGGAAATGTGATGCTCTGACTGAGGCAGTGAAAATGAAAGAGCAAGATTCAAGAGCAACTTAGAACCTCCTTAAGAACCAGGGCGTGAGAGACGTAAGAAACGTGTCAAAGATGACTTAGGTCGGCTCAGAAGGTGACTCAAGACAAACCAGTCTGAGCAGAAGATGAGTCCAGTTGTGGACATGCTGAGTTTGAAGAATCTTCGACAAATGCAAAGCTAGATGTCAGAAAGCAGTTGAACTACGTGTAGGGAAGGCTGAGCAATGGATGAAAAAACTTAAGAATCATCAGGGTGGAGATGTCAGAACCACAAGAAGGAATGAGATCACCCAGGAAGTGAAAAGGGACAACCAGGAAGAACACCCACCTCAAAGGGACAGAGACCCCAAAAGAAGACTGCAATGGAATCTGAGAAGCAGCACCCAGAGAAGGGCGGAGGTGCCAGAAGAAACAGACAAATAAAGCAGGGTGTGTGTGTGTGTGTTAAGTACCAAGAAAAAAAAAGAATACCCTGAGAAGAAGGTGGTCAAGAGTATCAAATGGGCTGGGAGCAGTAGCTCACGCCTGTAACCCCAGCACTCTGGGAAGCCGAGGCGGGCGGATCGCTCAAGGTCAGGAGTTCGAGACCAGCCTGAGCAAGAGTGAGATACCCCCCGTTCTCTACTGAAAATAGAAAGAAATTGGCTGGACGACTGAAAATATGTAGAAAAAATGAGCCGGGCGTGGTGGCGCACGCCTGCAGTCCCAGCTACCTGGGAGGCTGAGGCAGGAGGATGGCTTGAGCCCAGGAGTCTGAGGTTGCTGTGAGCGAGGCTGACGCCAGGGGCACTCACTCTAGCCCGGGGAAACAGAGTGAGACTCTGTCTCAAAAAAAAAAAAAAAAAAGAGTATCAAATGCCACAGAGGCTGAGGCCTCCAAAAACTGGTGAACGGCTCTGGCTGAAGCTTCTCTTACCGGGAGCCAGACTGGGGAAAGAGTGAAGCTGAAGCGGGAGGGAGGAGGAGAGGCTAGTGCCACCCTTGCAAAGATCCCCAGGCCGGGTCTTGGCTCCTGAGGCTGGGCGGTCTGAGCTCAAATTCCAGCCCTGGGGCCGGGGGGGAAAAAAGTCCCTTCGCCTCCTCTGGCTTCAGTTTTCTCACCATAAAACGGGAGGAAAAAAAGGAAAAAAAAAACAAAAAACAAAAAACCCAATCACACCTACCTCTCCGGGCAGGTGTGGGGATTAAACGTTTTGTGTTTTTTTTTTTCTTTTTGGAGTTGTTTTGTGTTTTCTTACGAAGGGCTGAGAGCACCGCCAGGCACAGGACGAAATGCCCCAGGACGGTCACCTGCTACCGCCTCGCGGGCGCCGGGCGAGGGGCAGGGAGCGGCCCGCACAACCTCTCCTTGGGCCCGCGGGCGTGGCAGAGCCCCTGGGCGTCTCTGATGGGCCCCTTGGCCAGCGCCGAGGCCCCGGGGCACGTCTCCAGGGGCCGCTTCTCCTTGAGGACCGGCGCCCGCCCTCTCTTCCCTTCCCCGCCTCCCGCCCACGCCGCCCACGTGGCCGGCGCGGCAGCGCCTTCCCGCGCTCGCCCCGGTGCCCACTGCGGCTGCGCGAGCCGAGAGGGCGGGACCCGGAGACACGCCCGCCCGCCCGCCCGCCCCCAGTGCGCGTGCGCCCTCTGCCGGCACGTAACGGCCTTCCCGGCGCGCAGGCGCGCGCGCCCCAGGCCCCGCCCCCAGGCTGCCGGCGCGCGGAGACGTTGGCGGCGCTCCCTCTCCCGTCCAGGGGCCGGGCCGGGGCGGGGGTGGCGTGGGGGAGAAGCAGGCGTGGACATGGAGTGCCACACGCCCCCGCTCCGTGTCCATCTGGAGCCCCCTCGACTCTTCACCGCTGGCCAATGACAGCCCGCCCTCTCCCGAGCGCCGGCCAATGGGCGGCACGCTCGGGCTGCTTCCGGCCCCGCGGCCCGCTCGCCCCTTCCCCAGGTCTCCCCGCGATGGGCGGGGCGCGAAGGCGGGCGTCGGCTACGATGACGCGCGTCGGGCCGGGAGCCAATAGGGGCGGACTCGGCGCTGATGGACGGGGCCAGTGGCCAGTGGCGAGGCGCTGGGCGCACTTCCCGTCGGGGAGAGAGTGTAATATGGCGAAGACCTACGATTACCTGTTCAAGCTGCTGCTGATCGGGGACTCGGGGGTGGGGAAGACCTGTGTCCTGTTCCGCTTCTCCGAGGACGCCTTCAACTCCACTTTCATCTCCACCATAGGTAGCGGGGCTGGGGAGCGGCCGGGGGCGCGGGAGGCCCGGGCAGGGCGCGCCCCTGCGGGGCTGGAGCTGAGGGATTGACCGGGCTGGACGGGCCAGGGGATATGAGACGGTCGAGGGGTCCTGAGAGAAGAACAGCCACCTCCACCGCCGTCCGGGGGTTCCCGGCTCGTGGGGAGGGGAGGACCAAGCGCCCATTTTGCAGATAGGGAGACTGAGGCTCTGACCCTCAGCCCGCTCGTTAGGGAGCATATGTCCTGGGCTGGAGTCTTTGCGCCTGTCATCTCGCGCTGTCCTCGAAGCGGTTCTTTGGGGGTTCCCGTCTTACAGAAGTGAAAACTGAGTCACGAGGAATTGGCTATGGGGAAAAGACGGTGACATCTGACCTTATTGAGCGCTTACTATGTGCCAGCTGCTTTGTGTGCATGATCACACTCTCCAGTCTTCTGTATTAGGTGCTGGTGTGAGCCCTTCTCACAGATGAGGAATTTGAGGCTCAGGGAGGGCATGGAACTTGCCCAAGGTCATGCAGTCTGCAGGTGGTGAGGATGGGATTTGAACCCAGGTGTGTCTGAGCCCAGAACTCAAGGCTCAGCCATCCAGAGAGATGCCACCATGTACGCCCCAGGACAGGCACAGCTGATCCACCTCAGGGCCAGGACTCTAACTCACACCTCTCCTGCTCTTTGCTCTGGAATATTCAGAGGTTGAGCCTCTCTCCGTGACCCTGTTTGGCCCTTGAGTGTATTTTCCTTTGGGAAGGAATGATGAGAAGGAGTCCGGAGCCTTTTCCTGCCCGCTTTCCATCCTGCTCAAGGGTGACAGCAATGGCAAGTGACAGCTGCCCGCCCTGGGACTTGTCAGGCCCGAGGAGATGCAAGATAAAAGCCTCAGTGAGAAACTAGAATCAGCCACTGCCACAGACATCCTCGACTTCCCTATCACAGGGCCCAGGACACCGGTTGTCACTTCAGAACTGCCTTTCCCACAGGGCCAGCCCACATTGTGGTTAAACAGAGTTGGCTTGTTGCACCTCAGTTGTGACGTCCGCAGAAGTGGAGCTGAATTCTCTCTGCGCCACAGAAGCAGTCCTTGCCCGCGATGAAAAGGTTTGCCCGGAGAGTAACAGCTCAGAGTGGCCTGTGAAGTGTGCAGCCCTGCTCAGGACAAGGGGAATGGCAGAACGGCCAGCAAGCCCAGGAGTTTATTCCAAATCGAGAGAACCTAGGGAATGGGCTTTGCTTTACTGTGTAATAACATCAACCAAGTTGTGTTATGGCTCTGGACCCCACTAGGGCATGCTAATTCCATCCTTGCCCTCTTCTGGGAGCTGCACTTTGTAAAACAGTTATATTCCTCACGTGGAGAGAATTGGACTAGAAATCTTCGTGCTTGGTTTCCAGTTGCTGTTTGCCTTTGAACAAGCACTGCCCCTCTCTGAGCCCTGTTTCTTCAGGAGAAACAGTCTCTGCCTTGGCCAGTGCCCTGGGTGGTTGAGGATCAGGACTATCTATTGACTGAGGGTTGTCACCGCTGCCAGAGGCCATATAAAAGAAGTAGAACTGCATCCCACCCCTGGAGACAAGTGCTTCCGAATTCTTCCCCCTCCCCCACTCCAAGGTCAAACTTTGGACTAACTCTTGAGTCCCCACCAATAAGGAAGTGGTGTTAACTCCAGGCATGCCATGGCTCAGCCCCCCAGACCTCAGTTTCCCCACCTCAGCACCTCTCCCCACCCACAGCACTGACACAGATGAGATCAGTACAGGGATTGGGTTTTTTTGTTCTGTTTTTTAAGAGACAGAGTCTCACTCCTTGGCCCAAGTTGGACTGGGGTGCAGTGTGGTTTTTAATTCTTCTTTAGTTTTTGTTTTTGTTTTTTTTTTTGAGACAAGGTCTCACTCTGTTGCCCAGGCTGGAATGCAGTGGCATCATCATAGCTCACTGCAACCTTGAACACCTGGGCTCAAGCGATCCTCCTGCCTCAGCCTCCCAATTAGCAGGGTCTATAGGCGTGTGCCATCACACTTGGCTAATTTTTTTAAAATTTTTTATAAAGATGGGGTCTCACTAAGTTGCCCAGGCTGGTCTTGAACTCCTGGCCTCAAGTGATCCTCCCACCTTATCCTCCCAAAGTGCTAGAATTACGGGTGTGAGCCACTGCTCCCGGCTGGTTTTTAATTCTTGACCAGAGAACCCAGTCTAGCACTTTGGGGCTCCGAGGAGGCTGTGCTCGTCTACCTGCAGATTAGGATGGAACTTGGTCAGGGCTGGCTATCGAGGTGGAGGTGGCACGCGAACCCAGTATTCTGCTCCTCACATTTGTATCCTTCTAGGGAAGTTTAATTCACCATGACCTTGAAGTTATGGCCTGATAATTCGCAGGCCTCGTAAAGTTTGCACTTCCTGGTTCACCTTGACTTGTTAATAAAACCCAGGACAGAGTCACGCCGGGGGGTTGGCCGACTGAAAGGAGCTGCTCGACTCCGTGTGTCCCTGCACCTCTGGGACAAGAAGTGGAGGATGTTTCAGGAAGAGTCGACACCAGACTGCTGAGTCCCGAAATGCAACTCAGTCCCTAAAGGCCATTCCGTGTTGGCACCGAGTGCACTCCTGGGCTCTCCTCCTAGATCAGGGACCGAGTGGCTGTTCATTAGCTGCCCAGGTTGCATTTTGCCAAAGCCTATTCCCATAAGCTCCATCAATCATTGCGGTGTAAACTTGGCCACGTCTCCCTGGAATCGGCTCTCACCGGCCTGGCACAGCCCCCACTGCCTTCTCAGGGGCCCATTCATGCCGTCGGCGGCCAGACGGACGGTGCCAGGGAAAGCGCTCGGGTGAATAGAGGGAAGCAGAAAAGTGACCCGGAGTCCAGGTGGCTCCCACCAGATCCGCACGCGGCCCCGGCCGGACGTTCCATCCCTGGTCGTAGCAGCAGCAGCAGCGAGTGAGACGGATCGAGTCCTCGCCTCCACGGAGCTTGCGTTCTGAAGCGCAAAACTCCAGTGCTGAGGCCGGCGGGGCGGAATTAGCGCCCCGGTCGTGAGTTCGGGGAGCTCAAGCCAGGCCCGGGCCTCAGCGTCTTGGGGATGGAGACTCAGATCCCACTCCTGGCGGCAAAGGCCGGGTCTGGCTGTTTCGAGGCTACCCTGAGGACAGGGTCTGAAAGGGGGCCTGAGCGAAGGGATCGGGAGAGCCAGGTGGCTTCGGAGGGAAAGAACATTCCAGAAGAGGGAAGAGACCATGTCAAAGCCCTGAGACAGCGCACTGCAGGGATGTTTAAGAAGCAGCCACGTCCAGGCTGAAATACATGCATTGAACAGTAAAGAGTAAAAAAAAAAAGAAAGAAAGAAAAAGCCACACAGACAGAGCGTGGCCTAGGTGTGGCCGGAGAGAGACGGCCATGAGCCGGGTGCTGGGGTGGCCAGGTGAGGCGGGGCCTTGGCACACACAGGCAGCTGCTTCCTCTTTTTTCTGGAGGAAAGAGGGGGGGGGGGAAGCCACTGGAAGATGCTTTTTTGTTGTTGTTGTTAACAGCTTTATTGAGATATACATAATTTGTGTACCGTGTGAGTCACCCATTTGCAGTGTACGGTCCGGTGACTTTCAGTGCACTCACAGAGGTGCGCGTCTGCCCCCACAGTCAGGTTTAGGACGTTCTCACTGTGCCAAAGAGAGAGCCCACAGCCCTCGGCAAACCCGCCCGGTCTCCCGCCGCCCCGGCAGCCACCGGCCCGCCGTGTCTCTGGATTCGCGGCCCTGGACGGTCCATGTCCGTGGAAGCGTACGCCGTGCGGCCTTCTGCGTCTGGCCGTCTCTCTCGGCGTGGCGGCTGTGAGGTTCACTCGCGTTGTAGCGGGGGCCGGCGTCTCCTCGTCCCGCTTCACGGCCGCCTAGCGTTCCGTTGTGTGGACACGCATGTAGCCTGCGCCTTCGTGACGCGACTGTGGATCCGTGGGCGGGCGGGCTGGGAGCGCAGCGCGGCTTTGCTCCGTGGTCCGGGCTGTGTGGTCGGAGGCAGGGGAGGGGGCCGGGGGGGGGGGGCTTCAGGAGCCTGGGAAGCAGTGTGGTCACCCGCCCTGGGGAGGGGGGATGCAAGGAGGGTGGAAGAGGAGGAGGATGGGGCCCGGAAGGCTTCCTGGGAGGGGACCTTTGGGCGAGCCCAGCTCAGGGGCCACACGGAGCGGGAATGGCGTCTGCCAAAGCCCAGGCGGCCAGCGCGTAGGGGTGCGTCGTGGGCCCGGGGCCTGCATGCTGGGGACGGAGGGGCTGCCGCAGGGTGGAGGGAAGTGCGACTTGGGCCTGCAAGGGACTCTGCTGAGGCCCCCCTGCCCCTCCCAATACAACTGCCGGGGGCAGTGAGGCAGGTTCGGCTGGCAGTGGTGGGGGTGAGCAAGAGTGAGGCTTTGCCCCCCCGAGCCCTGGCTTTGCCCCGGGCAGCTCCCGTCGGCCTCTGGAGCCTCTGGCTCCCCTTGATGAGAGGGCAGAGTATCTCCAGGGGCTTCCAGATACCGAGACCCCACACGCCCAGTGCCAGGCAGGTGCCCCGTGAGCCACGGCGGCTGTCACCTGCACGGGCTGGCGGCGCCCACCCGGGACCCAGCTCGGGAGGCAGGGCTGACCCTGACACGCCTTTTTTCCTTTTCTTTCAGGAATTGACTTTAAAATTAGGACCATAGAGCTCGATGGCAAGAGAATTAAGCTGCAGATATGGTAAGAGTCGTCGCCCTCGGTCACACTCTCCGCCTGCTGGGCACTGCAAGCCGGACGCCCGGCCTGACGCACAGGGCTGTCCTCAGAAGCCCCTCGGGTGTCCCCGCCAGCCCAGGGAGCCGTGCTGTGCTGCGTCACGCCTGCCGGGGACAGAGCTGCCCAGGCCCAGCGAGCCGAGCGGGCAGCATGGGCGCGGCCTGGGCCTGGGCTGCAGGCCGGCGGCGTCTGCGAGCGTGGAGAGAGCCCCTCTCCCGCGCCACACGGCGGCGGAGGCCGGGGGGACGGGGCGATGCCCCGGCAGGGAGTTTCCTTTTGAGCCCGTCAGCCCGTGGAGCCCCGTGCAGGCAGGTCCGAGGTCGACCGCTTCCCCTTTTCTCTTCCGGGGAAGGTCAGGCCTCCCTCCCTGGCACGCAGACCTGGAAGCGCCCAGCCGCAGTTAGGCTGAGGCCCGAGGGCGAGACCCAGTCCCACTCCTCAGGCCTGACGGTGGCTTCTCCTGCCACGTAAAGCGAGGGCCCCGGTGAGACCCCCAGGCCCCCGTCGCTGGCTCAGACTCAGGTCCGAGGCCCGAGGCGTGGGGTGCTAAACGTGGGTGTTCAGGTGTGGCGGGATCCGCTTGCATGGAGCCACCAGCCCCGGGCGAGACGTAGAGCAGAAGACGTCTGTGAGCGTGCGCGCCATCCCATCCCAGGCGGGTCCTGGGGCGGGGGCGGAGCGCCACGACATGGGCCGCGAAGCCGCCCTCAAGTCTCAGGGCCTGAGCCGTCACCCCAGCTTTGCCAGTGCTGTCGGGGGACCTCGTTCGTACCCTCGAGTCCCGGTGACGTTCGTCTCTCAATCTGACTCCGCCGCCGAAATCCGGGCGCAGTTTACCACCTTGTCAATCCTGCAGATGCCGGTAGTCAGCCAGCCTCCGGCCACCTCGCAAGTCATGAGCCGGGGAAGTTTCTCCATGTCCAACACGTTGGCACCAAAGCAGCCTTTGTTCCCAAGTCCAAAGTGACAGCGCGCCAGCAAGCAGGAGGCCCACTTTCCTCCTGTCCTCCCGCTTCTGCTCTCGGCAGTCTCGATGGCTCAGTGACTCAAAACTCTTCTGAGACAACCGAGACCTCGGTTAAGATTAAAATGACTGTTCATAACCACCAATGTCACCTGCCGCTGGCGTCAGAAAGTCATTTAGCACCGAGCGAGGCATTTCTGCGAAGCCCAGACAGTGTGGGGCCCTCCTGGGGCGGGCGGGGCCCCGGGCTCAGGGACAGAAGGTGCGGTCTTGCCCGTCTCGCCCTGCCACCGATCGGTTAGGTCACCTGCACGCCAGACCCTGAGCATCCTCCATGCCAGGCGCTGGCCTTGAGCGTCTCCCCCTAGGGCTACATACCACTTCCCCGTCACTGCCCCGAGAGCGCTCCCTGAGTCCCGCCCCTCCCGGGAGCCAGGGCTGCGTCCTGCCCCGAGCTGCGCGGCTGGCCCCTCTGAGACTCAGAAACTCCAGGGAGGGTGTCCTGGAAGCAGGGGTGCAGCAGGGGAGGGGGCGCACGGGCCAGGCATCCGGTCATGGCTCTGCGACAGCCCCGGCAGGAAGCCACCAAAGGACCCCAACCCTTCCAAGCCTCGGTTTCCTTCTCCGAGATAATTGGGAGGATGGAAAGTGCCGCCTCACCCGGTTCATAAAAAAAAAAAAAAAGGAAAACATTTTTTTGAATCTCAATACATAGTTGATTTAAAAAAATAAACAAGAAGGGCCGGGCGCGGTGGCTCACGCCTGTAATCCTAGCTCTCTGGGAGGCCGAGGCGGGCGGATCGCTCGAGGTCAGGAGTTCGAGACCAGCCTGAGCAAGAGCGAGACCCCATCTCTACTATAAATGGAAAGAAATTAATTGGCCAACTAATATATATAGAAAAAATTAGCCGGGCATGGTGGCGCATGCCTGTAGTCCCAGCTACTCAGGAGGCTGAGGCAGGAGGATCGCTTGAGCCCAGGAGTTTGAGGTTGCTGTGAGCGAGGCTGACGCCACGGCACTCACTCTAGCCTGGGCAACAGAGTGAGACTCTGTCTCAAAAAAAAAAAATAAACGAGAAGGTGGTGCCTCGGGAGGAGCGTGAGTCACAGCAGTGGGCAGGCTGCCATCCCCGGTGGATGTTCTTTGCTCCCTTCTGGGGACGGTGACCAGTGTCCTTTGGTGTCGCTAACCTCTTCTCTCCCCACGTCTAGGGACACAGCCGGCCAGGAGCGGTTCCGGACGATCACGACGGCCTACTACAGGGGCGCGATGGTATGCATGGGTTCATCTGTTTTCGCTGTTTTTTAAGTCAAAACAAATGTCGTTGTGTGCTCGGTGCCTAATTCTGGATGTTTCTGTGGAGCCTGTGCTGTGGCCCCTCGGGGCTCCCTGCTCCCGAGCTGGTTTTAGGGAGAGGCTGTGCAGGGGTCCCCCACTGCCCGCCCCCGGCGCCCCTCCCCTCTGGCTGCAGGGACAGCGCAGGGTTTGCATAAAGAGGAAACTTGATTCTTGGGGGACGAAGACACAGGAAGCTGGTTGCTCCAGGTGAGGACAGCAGACTGGGAGCTGGAACGCTCTACCAAAACCTGGGAGACCTTCCAGGAGCTGGCGTGCCCCGGGCTGTTGGCCGTTACGTCTGTTGCCTGGGCGGGAGGCGGGGTGGCAGGAAGACCCGTTTGTCATCCCTCAGGTATTTACCGGCACCTTCTCTGGGCCAGGCCCGGACTAGAGGCAGACGGCGTGGGGGGGGGGGGGGGGAAGGAGCGCTGCGCTCGAGGGCGGCTGCGTTTCCGGTGCCCCCGGTGCCGCGTGAGGCCAGCGGCAGCTGGACGGGACAGAGCAGAGACCGCTGTCACTGTGGAAGCCGCATCATCATCTCTGTCCTGGGGTCCCAGCCACTTGGGTCTGGAAGGCCCGAATGTGGGGCGCATGGGCGTCTGGTGACCCATCGCGAGCTTGCAAGCGTGTGGAGAGGTGCTGCCCTGGGCCGTCAGAGCAGCCAGTCCCGTGTACAGGAATGTGGGGCACATACATGCTGCCCACTGGCAGGTGGTGGCGGTCCCTGGGCCGTCAGAGCAGCCAGTCCCGTGTACAGGAATGTGGGCCACATACATGCTGCCCACTTGCGGGTGGTGGCGGTCCCAGGGCCGGCAGGGCAGCCAGTCCCGTGTACGGGAATGTGGGGCACATACATGCTGCCCACTGGCAGGTGGTGGCGGTCCCTGGGCCGGCAGGGCAGCCAGTCCCGTGTACGGGAATGTGGGCCACATACATGCTGCCCACTTGCGGGTGGTGGTGGTCCCTGGGCCGGCAGGGCAGCCAGTCCCGTGTACGGGAATGTGGGGCACATACATGCTGCCCACTGGCAGGTGGTGGCAGTCCCTGGGCCGTCAGAGCAGCCAGTCCCGAGTACGGGAATGTGGGGCACATACATGCTGCCCACTTGCGGGTGGTGGCGGTCCCTGGGCCGTCAGGGCAGCCAGTCCCGTGTACGGGAATGTGGGCCACATACATGCTGCCCACTTGCAGGTGGTGGCGGTCCCTGGGCCGGCAGGGCAGCCAGTCCTGTGTATGGGAATGTGGGGCACATACATGCTGCCCACTGCGGGTGGTGGCGGTCCCTGGGCCGGCAGCACAGCCAGTCCCGTGTATGGGAATGTGGGGCACATACATGCTGCCCACTGGCAGGCGGTGGCGGTCCCTGGGCCAGCAGGGCAGCCAGTCCCGTGTATGGGAATGTGGGCCACATACATGCTGCCCACTTGCAGGTGGTGGCGGTCCCTGGGCTGGCAGGGCAGCCAGTCCCGTGTACGGGAATGTGGGGCACATACATGCTGCCCATTTGCGGGTGGTGGCGGTCCCTGGGCCGTCAGGGCAGCCAGTCCCGCGTACGGGGCGGAAAGACCCTCACGCGCCTCTGGCCGACGGTGCTCAGCTCACGGGCCCGCCCACCTTGGCTGGGGTCCCCGACACCTTGGCGCCGCCCCGGGGTCCCCGGAAAGAGGGCTCCCAGGCGGCGTCGGTGAGGGGCCTTGGCGAGGGCTGTGGCAGGCCGTGAGGACATTCCTTTCCCAGAGTTCTCGTGGGGTCTGGGAGCGGGGTGGCGTTCTCGCCCCACCTGCGTGGCTTTGCCCCACACCCGTCCGCCCAGTGCCACACGCCTGTGGTCTCACTCTGTAGAGTCTGGCGGCCGCGGAAACAGCCTGGCTGCACCGGAGGCCATTGGCATGCCCCGAGGGCCGCAGACACGGTGGGGGGGGCTGGGGGCCGGGGACAGGGAGCGCGGAGGGACGGGCAAGCGGGCCTGGGCGTGCACTGGCCTCGTGCCTGGGAGCCAAGGGTGCTGAGCCGCGAAAGGGGCCTGGCGGCGGCCCTGCGGGCCAGCCCCGTGGGTGCCCCTGGAGCTCACGCAGAGCAGCAAGTGACTGTCGGGGCCACTTGTTGGCCCCACGTTGCTTCTGGGGCTGACGAGGGCCCGGGGAGGTTCCCAAGAGGAGCGGCATCATCACCTCTCGCAGGGTCAGCCCCGCCTGGGCTTGAATCTTAAAGGTCACGTCTCTCTGTGCCTAGGTTTCCCCTTGTGTCACGTGGAGGTCTTTGTCCTTCTCCACAGGGATGGGCTTAGTTAGGGCCACTCTGCGGCTCTGTCAGGACCCCTGGGCTGTCTCGCCGGCGCTCAGGCGTTGGTCAGGTCTGCGGTCCCCAACCCCCGGGCCGAGAGCGGTACCGGATGGTGGCCTGTTAGGGACGGGGCCGCACAGCAGGGGGTGAGCCGTGGGCGAGCGAGCAAAGCTTCCTCTGTATGTGCGGCCGCTCCCCGTCGCTCCCCATCCTCCCTGCCCCCCGTGCGTGGAAAACTGTCTTCCACGAGACGGGATGGGTCCCCGGCGAGCCCAGGGAGCCTTGGCACCGCCCGGGCCGGGCCCTAGCGGGCTCGCTGGGAGGGGTGTGTGTCGGGTCGGGCCGGCCGGGTTCAGGGCTGCGTCTTCCCATTTACGCTCCTGTGACTGTAGACGGGGCCCGGCCACCCGCCTCAGGCCCCCCACGTGCAGAGCGGGGACGGAGGGACCATACAACCAGGCCTGAGGCTCCCACGAGGCCCCACTGCAGTGCCAGTGCTTCCTAGGCTGCGGGGGGAGGGCAGAGGGGGCGGCTGCTGCCGGGGGGGCCAGTGCGAGGGGCGCGTAGCGGGCTGCGGGCCTCACGGCCACCGCCACGCTGCTAAGCAAGGCCGGGACGGGCTGGTCCGTGAGGCAGAGCATTGCCGGTGGCCGAGGGCAGGTCTGGAGCCTGGAGACCAGGAGGGGCCTGGCTTCCGAGGCGCCTTGCCGGCGGGGAGGTGGGTGGCAGCCAATGGGCTTGGCCACGGGGCAGGTGCTGGGCCCTGTGCCTCGTCCTCCCTCTCCACCGTCCTGCGTCTCTGTCTCTCCCACGCAGGGCATCATGCTGGTCTACGACATCACCAACGAGAAGTCCTTCGACAATATCCGGAACTGGATTCGGAACATTGAGGAGGTGAGGCCTGCCGGCTCCTCCCGCCAGCCCCCTCCTCGGCCCTCGCCCCGGAGCCCCCTGGTTTGCAGACGAGAAGGCCCAGAGGCACCTAGAAGTGCCTGTGCTCGCAGTTAGGAACAGAGGGGAACAGGGACTGAGACCCAGGCAGTCGACCCCAGGGGCCACCGCCGGCCCGGCCCCATCACAGAACAGCTCCGAGAGCCCGTGCATTCCCCCAGCCGAGCTGTCAGCTGGCCTCTGTCACAGTCACAGGAAGAGGGACATCCAAGCTTGTCGTCATGCAGTGCTATCTCGAGAGGGAAGGTTCTAGCACCGGCATGACCCTTGTGTTTGGCGGGCGTGGTGAGCGGGCAGGTCCGACTGTACTTTGAGCTACACGGGAGCAGGGCGTGAGCCGCTACCCACGTTCAGACCTTGAACCGTGGCCGCAGGAGGTGGAGGCCCACCCCCCAGCCGGAGCCGGCGTCTCCATCTCCCCACTGCCCGGGGCGCCGACCCCACCCCTGCGCTCCTGGACGGTGGGTCCTGCAGCTTTCGATGACCGCCCGGGGGCTCGGGGGCTGCGGCGTAGCCAGGGACTCTGCCCGCCCACCGAGCTGCGGCAGAGGTCACGTCACCGTCTGCCTAGAGCACGTGGACCGCTCGGGCCAGGCCAAGAGACTGGCCCTGTCAGTCGTGGGCACTTGCACTGGCCCCGCCCGCGGCCCCAGAGGGCTCTGGCTGCCCTCAGGCCGGGGAGCCGTCCCAATGGGTGGAGAGGACGAGGACGGCCCCGCCGGCATCCTCTGTTCCTGGCCGGCTAGCGAGAGGGCCCACTGGATCGTGGGGAGTCAGGCAGGGAGCGGCGCAGGGGGTTCCACTGAGGCCGGCCTGAGCGGGTGGCAGAAGATGGTCCTTCCCGGTGTCCCCGCCCTTCAGGGAGCGAGAGACACTCCCCTGGGGGCTGTGGGAGGGTTTGACGGAGGAGCCACTTTCGGGGCTGAGGGCAGAACTAAGGCGACCCGGGGGACGGTGAAGTTCCCAGGGCTGGTGATGGCAAGGACCTGCGGCGACCTCAGGCCCAGCCCGTTTCCAGAGCCCAGAGAGAGTTGAAAGGTCAAAGCTAGTCCCAGGACGGCAGCCGGGGCCTCCCAGGGAGGAACTGGGGAGGGCGGGGGAGGCAAGAGGGCTGGGGGTAAATATCAGCCTCGCCCACCTCCCCGTGGGCCAGACCCCCGGCACCCAGCAGCGCAGGCCTGGCCAACGGGCACAGCCCGTGGGGATGCTGCTCCCAGCAGCTGGGAAGCGCGCACCTGGCTAGGCAAGCGGATGGAACCGTGGCTCAGCCAGAAGCCAGCCTGGCGTGGGCCGGGTGGCGCGGGCTGGGCTGCTTGGCCTCTCTGAGCTTCAGCGTGTCCCCTGGCCCGCTGTGCCTGGCAGGCCTGACCCCGCCCCGCTGATTGCAGGGCCGGCCGCGTGCGGGCAGAGGTGCCCGGCCTGTGTCGCCCGGCCTGACCGGCCCTCTCTCTCCCCCCGCAGCATGCCTCTGCAGACGTGGAAAAGATGATCCTGGGGAACAAGTGTGACGTGAACGACAAAAGACAAGTCTCCAAGGAACGGGGAGAAAAGGTGGGCGTGGTGGCAACCAGGGGTCTTGGGGGTCCCTGCACAGAGGGCTCCCCCGCCCTTGCCCTGCCCCAGAGCGCCCAGGTGCTCGCTGGCGCAGAGGCCAGGCTCGGGGGACAGGCCACTCAGGACCTTTGTGAGCAGGTGCGGGCCTGGCGCGGGTGCAGACCACGCCGCGAGCCCCAGGGCTTCTGGGTGTCTCTGCCCAACCCGCCGCAGCCACCCACGGAGGTCTGGGGCCGCGGGGAGCAGGGGACGCAGCAGGCCCCGCCCCCCCCCCCCCCCCCCCCCCCCCCCGCTGACGTGCCTCACATGTCCCTCCCACCTCGCAGCTGGCCCTCGACTATGGCATCAAGTTCATGGAGACCAGTGCGAAGGCCAACATCAACGTGGAGAACGTGAGTCCCGGGCCTGCCGGGCGCGGGGGCCCGCGAGATCCGTCCTTCTGGGCCTAGGGATGGGCTGGCCTCGGGTCCTGGGCTGCCTGTCAGTCCTCTGAGGGCGCTTCCGGGGTGGCCCTGGGGAACAGGTGGTTTTACAGAAGAGGAAACTGAGGCGTAGAACATCCCGGGCAGCTGGGCGCCCAGGCCCAGCTCCGGTTTCCTGCCCTTGGCCACGCCGCCTGCCCACAGCAGACCTGGTCAGCAGCCCAGCAGAGTGGGGGACTTTGGGCACGTCTGTCCCTGTCCCCACTCTTCTCTCCACGGGCGACGCCAGCCTGTACCTGGCCTGGCTCCCCTGCCCCTCGCTGTCCTAGTGATGTTCCCAAGATGGGTCTTCCACGTCACTCCCAGCCGGACCCCACGCCGGCCGGAGGGGGTAGCCCGGGCGCCTCGCCTGGCAGGGAAGCCCCTCGCTGTCCCTGGCTGGTGTCTGCGCCCGGGCCCCCCTCTTCTGGGCCTTTGCCGAGTGCCCGCCCTTGAGCCCCTCTCCCGCCCGACCGATGCCCCCTCCCGCAGGGCCCAGCCCAGGTGGCCCGTGGAATCGGGTGGAGAGCTGGGCGCTCTGTCCAGATCCTTCCGATCGGTCAGCGAAGCACTGGGTGCTTAACGGACAAGTCCCTTGGCGCCTCAGCCTCAGTTTCCTCTCTGGCCCACCGAGTGTGGCCGCACCTCCCAGGGCTCTTGGCTCAGGGGAGGCGGCTGCGCCAAAGTCCCCCGTCACCCACAGGCACCCTGCAGACGAGGGAGTGGACGCTGAGAGTCGGGGCAGCTGGGGGGGGCGGGGGGCCAGCAGAGTCCACCGCCATGGGCAGGCGTCAGAGGGCTGGACGGGAGGCCCACGCCCGGGAAGGCATCTCAAGGCTGTCTCCTGTCCACGCCCACTGTCCTGCCACGCCCACTCCAGTGGGTGGCCCAGGGACTCAGGGTCCCGCCACTCTGGGGCCCTAACGCCGTGTCTACTCCACAGGCATTTTTCACTCTCGCCAGAGACATCAAAGCAAAAATGGACAAAAAATTGGTGAGTATGTGACCCCCCCCCAGATCCCTGCATCCGGCCGGAGTCAGTCGTGGCGGGATGACGCGGCCCAGGCCAGGGCCCGCTCCCTAGGGCCCCGCCAGACCTGGATGAGGGAGAGTTCTCAGGTGCGGCCAGGGCGGGGTGCCGCGCAGTCGGGGCCCTGCCCGCCCAGCCCCCGGCCAGCAGGGGACAGATGGCCGTTTGCGTCCGCAAGCCCCTCTGAAGCTCTCGGGTCTGACAGCCACAGTGTGACCTCCCCCCGGCCCCGGGCGTGCAGGTCATGCTGGCGCTGTGACCTGCGTCAGGTCCCAGGTTCCCCGAGGCCCCAGCGAGGTCAGCCCGCGGCCTCCCCAGCCCCCTCCGTGTGTTTCCCGCCTTTTCTGTGTGCCACGAGCGTGCCTGCACGGTCCGCAGGGCTCAGCCCAAACGCTGCCTTCTTGGCTGGGCCCACACACGTCCCTGTGCTTTGGGTGCACCTAGCGCCCGAGCGCCTTGTCACCCTTCCTCCCAGGTCCCGGTCCCCGCGGCCACCCCTTGCCGACTGAGTCCCGTTGCAGTCTGAAGAGCGCAAAGAGCTCTCTTTGTCGGTCGCCGTAGGTCTGGTCACACGAGACTGCACGGAAAACACAAGTGTCCTCCAGGTGGCTCACACCCATTCAGAGCAAACGCGTTCATAATTCCAAGGTGCTGTGCGTTGAATAATAACACACGCGATCGATTTAACAGCAGCCCTTTGTTTGTTAAATCAAACCGGGAAACAGTCCACGTAAACCAACGCACTGACCGACAGCAACATGGAATTTTCTCGCAGTTCTTTTCCCCCCTTTGATGTAAAGGTCAAGGTTTGGGTCTTCATGGCCCTTCTGACTTGCCGTGGCCCGCTGAGCGTCCGGTGGCCTTTGGCTGTCCTCCGCGCGCACCCCTGACGCCGGGCGACTGAGCGCCAGCAGAGCGTGCGGATCCTTTCCTGGCGTGGATCGTGAGTGCCCGAGAGCAGCGCTCGTCCTGGCCATTCGGCGTCTTCCCGACCCAATTGCAAAGCGCCCACAGTTGAATGCTGGCCCGTCCTCTGACCACGGCTGCCCCACTTGCTAGGGTTCCTGCGACCAGACTGGGCCACCGGGTGTTCTAGGCTCCTCTCCTCTCCTCACCCCCATCTCATTCGCAAAGTCCCTTTCGCCAGGCCAGGTGCCACGTGCGCAGGTGCCAGGGGCCGGGCGTGGACGTTTTTGTGGCCAGCGTTCTGCTGACCACGACCTTGGACCGCCCCTGGTCTCACTTCCTCCCCTTGTGAAGCCTCCATTCAGCATGTTGCCATGGAAACACGCCTGCCACTGTCACCTCCACCCCTGGTCCTGCCTCTTTCCCTCACTGCTCGCCACTGTGGGAAGTCACGTTGCGCGTGCGTGTCCCAAGTGATCCGTCTTCCCCCGCACAGGCTGAGCTGCCCGGGCGGGGCCTCTTGTCCTGTCTGCCACTGCGCCCGGCACGCTGTGGGCCTTCAGTAGTCGCTGTGGAGTCAGTCGGGTTTTTCCTGAGAGCCGAGAGATGAGGAGTCGGTCAGGGAAAAGAGGGTCGGGGTGGGGGGAGTGGGTGCAAGAGTTCCTAACGAGGTGGGGGGTAGAAAACAGGATTTGAGTTTCCAGGGTCCGCAGTGCACAGATGGCAGAGGCTCTGCGTGACTTAGGGCAGCCCGCTCTGACGGTGGTGGGGCACCGGTGGGTCCTCAGTAGAGGACGAGTCGACAAGAGCAGAGTCCAGGTCTTGCGTTCCCGGTGACGGCAGGCGGAAAGCAGATAGGGAGGAGGGCGGGAGTGGCAGCGGGACCTGGAACCCAGGCCTCCCAAATGCCAAGGGACGCAGTCTGTCGGCTGCCCCTGGGCTGCCTCAGTGCACGGTGCTCAGCACAGATGGGTAGATGGCTGGAGAGAAGGAAGGAGAAGGGGCAGGTAAATGGAGGGAAGGAAGTATGGAAAGAAGAGAATTGGATGGGAGAATAAACGGTTGGGAAGATGTCAGGAGGGTGAGCGGGAGGGTATGGGTAGGTGCGTAAGTGATTGACGTAATGGTTGGAAGAGGGGGTAGTAGATGAAAAGCAGATCTGTTTGTGAAGGGACAGTTGGATGGGTACATCAAAGAATGGAGGGATGGGTGGTTGGAAAGGGATGGATGGATGGTTGGAAGGGGATGGATGATGGATGGATGGCTGGAAGGGGATGGATGATGGATGGATGGCTGGAAGGGGATGGATGATGGATGGATGGCTGGAAGGGGATGGATGATGGATGAATGGCTGGAAGGGGATGGATGATGGATGGCTGGCTGGAAGGGGATGGATGATGGATGGATGGTTGGAAGGGGATGGATGATGGATGGATGGCTGGAAGGGGATGGATGATGGATGGATGGCTGGAAGGGGATGGATGATGGATGGATGGCTGGAAGGGGATGGATGATGGATGAATGGCTGGAAGGGGATGGATGATGGATGGCTGGCTGGAAGGGGATGGATGATGGATGGATGGTTGGAAGGGGATGGATGATGGATGGATGGCTGGAAGGGGATGGATGATGGATGGATGGCTGGAAGGGGATGGATGATGGATGGATGGCTGGAAGGGGATGGATGATGGATGAATGGCTGGAAGGGGATGGATGATGGATGGCTGGCTGGAAGGGGATGGATGATGGATGGATGGTTGGAAGGGGATGGATGATGGATGGATGGCTGGAAGGGGATGGATGATGGATGGATGGCTGGAAGGGGATGGATGATGGATGGATGGCTGG